>JAQQSZ010019111.1:0-10436 GCA_028646595.1 Phalanger gymnotis
ATTTCCAGTAGACCAATAACTCTTAAATTGTCTCTCCTAGATCTATTTTCCAGGTTAGTTGTTTTCCCAATCAGATATTTCACATTTTGTTTTCTATTTTTTCATTCTTTATATTTTATTTTACTACTTCTTGGTGCCTCATAGATTCATTAGCTTCCACTTGCTCAACTCTAATTTTTAATGAGTTAGTGTTTTCATTTTGCTTTTGAGTCTACTTTTCCAATTGGTTGATTTTACCTCTCAGGGTGTCATTTTCTCTATTTAAATTCTGAATCTCCATGGCCATTTCACCAATCTTATTCTTTAGGGACTTGATTACATCAGTGGATTTTTTTTTCCATTTTTTCTTTTACTTCCCTAATTTGTTTTTTAAAATCCTCCTTTAGCTCTTCCAGCAATGCTTTTTGGGCTGGAGACCAATTCACATTACCTTTTGAGGTATCAGATGTATCAATATTGTCATTGCTGTCCTCTTCCAAATTGGCATTTTGATCCTGCCTGTCTCCATAAAAAGAATCTATAGTCCTCTGTTTTTTTGTGTTCTTCTTCATGTTGGTTAGCCTTTTCCTGGCTTTACAACAAATTTCTGCTTTTGGGGCTCAGGGCTCTCTGTCCCAGCTTTCTTATTCTGGGGATTGTGAGTCTAGTTGTTGTCTCTGTGAATTATAGCCTTCAGTTTCCAGAGGTGTGGGGGAGGGGTCTGGCTCCCTGATGTCTCTTTCCCTAGGGGTGCTCTCCAGCACTGTTGCTCTTCAGCAATTTTCTCAGCTCTTTATTGTTTGAGCCGATATCTGGTACTTTCCCTAGGGGAGCAAGATTACCTGGGCTCCTGGTGTTGACCCCTGCCGGCTCCGCCCCTCTGAGACTAATGAACTTCTACTATTTGGCCACTGAAGCCCCACTTCTATCTCCTCTGCTCCAGCTTTCTTTTTTTTTTCCCTGAGGAATTCTCTGGGTGAGGGGGGAAGGAATTAGAGCCATTTACCTGGCCGTTATGTCTCTCAGAAGTTCAAGAAGCCGCGTTTTATACCTTTGTGCTGCAAGCCTCAGGAGTTGGTGTTTCACGGCCGGTGGCCTCTCATTGCTTCCATAGACTGCCATCCTGTGTTGGGAGGCCTGGGGATCTCTGCTGTTTCGGGTGCCCAGGTTTCTCCCAGCCTGTCTCCCATGTGGGTTTCCCGGCCAGCCTTTTGGTCTGGAGCAGCTCCGCAGGCCAAGCACTCTCTGAGCCTACAGATTCGTGCCTTCAGCCTTTCAGACTCTCCTGGCTTGCAAATTTGCCTCACTCAGACTGCTCGCAGTTTCTAACTCTATCAAATCTGCTCAAATTCACTTTTTTGTAGAAATCTGACAGACCTTTTGTGCGGCCATCTTGGCTCCGCCCCCCAATGCTCTATTAATAAACTGTTGACTTGCTCAGAGAATTGCCTCAGTTTATCTTTTTGTTAAATTTCACATACTACAACATAGATATAACCATGTGATTCTCCTAATCAATCAACTCCATTGACTTCTTACAGGCTCTAAAATCAAATGCAAATGCCTCTATTTAGCTTTTAAAGTCCTATACAACTTGGCCCCAACCTATCTCTTAAGCTTAATTGAATATTATCCCCTTTCTTCATCTTTCAATCCAGTCAAAGTAGCCTTCTTTCTGTTCCTCATACCCAATGCTCCATCTTCAACCACCATATTTTTGCACTGGCTATCTATGTGCCTAGAATGCACTCTTCTTTCTTTGTCTTTAAGAATATTTGTGTATGTACCTGTTTACTTCCTTATTAGAATGTAAGTTTTTGGGGAGAAAGGATTGTTTCACTTTTTTGTATTCCTAGCCTGGCACTTAGTACGCACTTAATTCTTGTCTCCTGATTATAAAAGACATAAGTAACAATATTTTTAAAACTACTCTTTTTGTGTTTCTTGGAGGCTCAAAAACTGCTGATGTCTTCCTCTTTCCAACATGATAGGACTTCAAACATTTTAGCCATCAGGTTTCACAATTGAGTTCCTTCTAATCTGGTTCCACTGGGCCCCTTTGTTCAAGGCAGACTCATCAGTATCATAATCTGAGAGCCAGAAAGAACCTTAGAGGTCATCTATTGCAGATGTCACATTTTGTAAATGGGGAAACTGAGGTACAGAGCAGCAAAACAACAAACCTAAGTTCATAGAGTTAGGTAGCAAAGACCTAAAACTAAAACCCCAGGTGTGTCAACTATTAGTCTAGTGTCTTTCTCACTGAGATGTGTTTTTTCCAGCATCTTTGCCTGTTGAATTCCTACTCTTCCTTTAAAGGCCAAGTCAAGTGAAACTTCCTTAACGAAGCCTTTCTGTTTTCCCCTTGCAATAACAATTTTCCCCTCTGAACTCACATGGCACTTTGTTTTACAATTTTAATACATTTTTCAAGTAACATTGTTATATGTTTTATTATTATATTTTAATTTTTTATATTTTCTAATTACATATAAAGCAGTTTTTAATATTCCTTTTTAAAAAAATTTTGAGTTCTGAATTCTCTCCCTTATTCCCTCCCTTGCCCCTTCCCTGAGACAGTAAGCAATTTGGCATAGGTTAAACATGTGTAATCATGTAAAACATATTTTCATATTAGCCATGTTGAAAAAAACAAAAAGCACAGATCAAAACAAAAAGAAAACTAACAAAAGTTAAAGAAAGCATACTTTGATCTGTATTCAGACTCCATCAGTTCTTTCTCTGGAGATGGATGGTATTTTTCATCATAAGTCTTTTTTAAGTGTCTTGAATCATCATATTGCTGAGAAGAGCTAAGTCATTCACAGTTGATCATTGGAGTATCATATTCCAAGTCCTTTGATCCCTTAATGTGGAAGCTGCCAGATCATGTGTTTCTACAATATTTGAATTTTTTCTTTCTAGCTGCTTGCAATATTTTCTCTTTGACCTGGGAACTCTGGAATTTTGCTATAATATTCCTAGGAGTTTTCCTTTTGGGATCTTTTTCAAGAGATGATCAGTGGATTCTTTCAGTTTCTATTTTACCCTCTGGCTCTAGAATATCAGGGCAGTTTTTCTTGATAATTTCTTGAAAGATGATGATCACAGCTTTCAGGTAGTCCAATAATTTTTAAATTATCTCTCCTGAATCTATTTTCAAAGCAAGTGGTTTTTCCAAAGATATATTTCACATTGTCTTCTATTTTTTCATTCTTTTGGTTCTGTTTTATAATTCCTTGATTTCTCATAAAGGCATTAGCTTCCATTTGCTCCATTCTAATTTTTAAGGAATTATTTCCTTCAGTGAACTTTTGGACCTCCTTTTCCATTTGGTTAATTTCTGTTTTTAAGGAATTCTTCTCCTCACTGGCTTTTTGGACCTCTTTTGCCATTTGTGTTATTCTATTTTTTAAGGTGTTATTTTTTTAAGTATTTTGGGGGGGTTTCCTTTAGCAAGCTGTTGACTTGTTTTTAATGATTTTTCTTGCATCACTCTAATTTCTCTTCCTAATTTTTCATCTACTTCTCTTGCTTGATTTTCTAAATCCTTTTTGAGCTCTTCCATGGCCTGAGACCAATTCATATTTTTTTGGAGGCTTTTGATGTAGGATCTTTGACTTTGTTCTCTTCTTCTGGCTATATGTTTTGATCTTCTTTGTCACTAAAGTAAGATTCTATAATCTGGGGTTTTTTAGGCTGTCTGCTCATTTTCCCAGACAAATACTTGGCTTTTTAGCTTTTTGCCAAGGTAGAACTCTGCTTCCAGAGGAGTGCTCTGTCCCAAGCTTCAGGGGTTTTGAGCTGCTGTTTTCAGAGCTACTTCTAGAGACCTGTAAATTTTCAGTTCTTCTGAGGTGATATGATCCAATGAGAGGTGTTTACTCCTCTCTTGGCCTGTGCTCTGGTCTGTGAGTGATCTCAAGCACTCTTTTCTGCCTTGTAACTGCCAGGAGGACTCCTTCTCCACAGCCACCACAAGCTTTGCCGCATCACCACTCCTCCTCACCCCAGGACCACCAACCAGGGCTGCAACCCAGATCCAAGTGGGGCAAAGCAAGAGAATCCTGCTTCAGCACCAGCAAAGAGATCTCTACATTCCCTCTCTGATCAGCCACTTGGGAACCCACTGTCTGAGGGCCTGGAGCTCTAGAAGCAGCCACCGCTGCTGCCTCTGCCACCCCAGGGCTGGGGCCAGACCATGCCCTTCTCTCACCCAGGTCCAACAGAGTTTTCCCACTGACCTGCTAAGTTGTCTTTTGCATTTGTGAGTTGAAAAGCCTGGAAACCTCCACAGCTCAGTGATTCAGGGTCTTGAGACCTGCTCTACTGAGTTTGCTCTGGCCTAGTCTGTCCTGCGCTGGGTTGTGCTCCACTCCCATCATGGTGCAATAGACCCTTTCCAGTAACCATCCAGGCTGTCTTGGGCTGAAGACTTGTTTTACTCTATTATTTTGTGGGTTCTGTAGCTCTAGAATTTGTTTAGAGTCATTTTTCACAGGTGTCTGGAGTGATTTGTGGGAGAGCTGAAGCAAGTCTCTGTTTTTATGCCACCATCTTGGCTCCACTCCCTTATCGTTATATTATTAACATCATGTTATTAACAATGGTTACATTATTAACATAATGATCTGTAGATCCCCACACTCCTTCTTGTAACAACAATGTTGCTAGCAGCTATTGTGGCTGTGAAAGACCAACAGGGGCTGCTAGCATAGGTTCTTTCATCTGCTTTCCTAAAGAAAGCAACTTTAAGAGGTTAACAATCTTACTTTAATTAAACATAAATATATCATTCACTTAGTTCAGGGGGAAAAGTCAGCACCCTGAATTTCAGAGAGACTACAAACAGAAATTAAAACCATACATTATATAAATAGAACAAATACGACAAATCAATAGACGGGCTTCTAGCTGTCTGTCCAGCATCTGGCTTTTCAAAGAGGGGCTCCTTTGGCTACCTACACTGTCTTGTCACCCACACTCTTCCAATGAATGTGCCCCCAAAGGCAAAATGCTAACTTCTTAATTTATATACACTTCCTCAGGGTCAACAGGTTTTATAACCGTGGGACTCAAACCCATATGACTTAGGCCTTCCATTGATATAAACAGGTCATCAAAGACTCCCCTGATTCAATCAAAGATTCCTTAGTGCTGAGAAGCACTCCAAAATAAAGACAGTAAAAAGTCTACTTTGCCTGCAATTACATTTGAAAAGCAAAACTCATCAAAGGTACTTGATTACTTCAGCATTCCAAAAGAGAAAACAGTAAAAAAAAAAAGAGTCCCACCATAATTACCATAACATTTCTACACTGTAAGGTCCCTGATGCTGTTCTATAAACCAGAGAAGATGTATGGTCAAAGCCTTGTACCTTCCCTAGTGTCTGGCACAGTGTTCTGCCTAGTTTTTTGGCACTTGGGTGCTAATTTTGGACATACTCATTACTGATTTCATTCTTCTGCTTATACTTCCTCTCCAAAACATATCATGTGCTCTACCATCTTTTACACCTGCCCAATTATTGGCATCAAGGTCAAGCTCAATCAGATCTCTTTGACCAATAGCAATACTAGATGTCTTCTAAGGTCCCTTCCATCTCCAAATCTGTGATCCTCTTTCTCTCTCATTAAACTCCTTTAACTCTTACTGGCTAGACTACTAGGGAAATTTCTTTTTGCTCACTGTTATAGGTGATAGAGGGCTTCATCAGAACCAGTAGAAGCATTGATCTAGCATCAAGAAACCTTTTTTCATTTTGCCCTATTCTTATCCCTAAGTAGGATTGAGTTTGAACCAGGCACTTTTCAATGTCCTCATCCATAAAATGAGAAATCTAGATTCCATGATCCCCCTGAGTGAGATAGTGAAGGCCTCTCATGAAATCTAAAACTCAGCTTTCTACACAAGTTTTTCTCTAAGGCAAGTTAGAAACCATGGGAAGAAAGTTAGTAACTGTGGGATCCCCTGAGAATAAGAATAGGACACAGGGTGCTTACATCCTGTGTATTTACCTAAGGGCTAGGGGCCCGAAAGAAAGAAGGATAGATGCAAACATCTGGCTGAAAGGCTAGATGGGAGAAATGTTCAGGAAAGACCAGGAAGATGTAAGAATGGTGGGAAAATAGGCTCACCATCTGTTACAGATGTAAGAATGGTGGCAGGGCTAGGTTTGTCACCTGCTTGTCAAAAATAACCACACCATTTGTTCTTTGTCTTTGTCACTGGGATAGATTTATCATGTTCCAGATTGTACCCTCAAGGCTTGTGATTTCAAGCCGAGAAGAAGAAGGGAGAGGAAATTGTGGTTAGGGTCCTATAAAGAAACCTGAATTTTCTGTGCTCAGTGCGCTCTGACATTGAGAGGACTGTTGTCGCCCTTGGTGCCTGAGTTGCCCTTTCCCATAGGATCATAATAAAATTGCTTTCTATTTTCTACCTTGAGATGCCTCTGATTTTAATTTGTCAACTGTCCTACACTGTTTGGGAGGTCCCACCAAGATTTATTTCCCACCTAGGAGGAGGCCACCTCATTGCGACCCCTGGGCAGGTACCCACTGGATCTCCAGTGGTCTTTGGGGTTTGGTTGGGGGGCTCATCCTGGATGGATAAAAGATCTCAAAGAGAGTAGCTCAGAGAAAGTAGAAATGAAGTAAAACAGAGCTCCAGCCACCTGTGCTTGCAAAGAATATTGAATAGAGATAGTTGAATTGCTGAATTTCAGTCATGTAAGTTGTGCTCAAAGCCCAGGGGGACTCAGGACCCCTTGGGTGACCTGGTTGGGGAGGGGCCTAAGCAGTTCAAGTCTGTAAGGTCTCCCGTTCCCCAAAAGGAGGGATGGACCTAAGCAGTTAGAGTCTTTAAGCCTCCCCTTCCCCATTTAGACCTTGTGAGTCATGAAAAGGAAGTAATTAGCAAAAGAATGGTCCCTAGAAGGCTGGGGAGAAAAGAAAACAGGTTGGGAGAGTGAAAAGGGCTCCTTTAGTACGCAAATTGTCAATCATTAAACTTTATTTTCAGCTGGAAAAAGAGAAGCTGGGTGAGTAATATGTGTGTGTGTGTGTGTACATATGTGTGTGTGTGTATATATATATATATATATATATATAATTTACTTACTTGAAATATTAGAGGTACTTTGGGTCAAAATTAGGAAAGATATTGAAATTAGAGTGAGAATACAGTCAGCAGGTAAAATGTTTCAGTAAAGATTGGGGAAAAAAAGGGCAAGTTAAAGAAGGTAAGAGAAGTGTCAGGTCAGAATTAGAAAGAAATGAGGCATGTGCAGTTTTAAAGGAGCTTTAATCAAAGTCCACCAGAAAAGAAAGGCAAGAAAGTTTAAGGAAGGTATAATCTATTTGCATGAACAGTGTGAATAGAGGTTTTGAGAGTAAAAAGTTTGGAAACTTTTGGGAAGTTGTAGGAAAAATGCTCTTTCTTTCTCCCTCCATTCCAATTCTGGCCAAATTTGGAATGTGAAGTGGCCTAAGAAAGAAAGTGGGAAACTTTTCCCTCAGATTTAAGTGAAATGTGTTATTCCTAAGTCAGAATTTATTATACTATTTGGCACTAAGGCAAATTGGGAAAATGTGTAGATTTGAAAAAGAGACACTTTTAAGTTCCTCAGTATGGGGGTGAAGGGACAAGGCACCACTGGATCTTTTCCAGAGTCCCACTCACCTTGACTGGCAGATTCAAATTTCTCATTTTCAAAAAGGTTTTTAAGGAGTGAATACAGAAATGAAGCTTACTTGAGTAAAAGTTAGAATCATTAAGATCTTTCACCCTGTTGTCCTGTCTCTGACTGCAATAGAAGCAATCAGATAAGGGAAGAAATTAATGGTAAGGAATTTGAGATTATCCTCCCTTGCTTGGAAAAAAAAGGTTCTGGGGGGGAAGCAAGCAGAGGAACCTCTCCTCTCAAGCCCCCAAGTTCTTACTCCCACACAAAGGGAAGTGGCCACATCTCCCTCAAATTCCTTGGGCATTTTATTTTGGCTAAAGCTAATATTTAAGGTACTAATGTATTAATATATGTTATATATGTATTAATATGTATTAATGTATTAATATACAAATACCAGAAGTAATGGGATCAATAATTTCTATATGTGGTAATCTGAAAATGTAATCGGAGTCATCTTATTTCTAAATTGTATTTGTAGAGTTCTCTTGGGCTGTAAAATTTGAGACACCCTTGTGAGGTCTAAATTTTGTTATGTATATGAATTGATCTTTAAAAAGGGTGTAATAAAAATGTGATAGCTTGAAACTGTTATATTTGCTTATGAACAAGCAATATTACTTTTAATCTCCATGTGTTGGTAATGAGATTAATGATTCTTTGTGCAAAGTGATTTAAAAATGCATTTACCTAAATTGATAATGGGTAATTTCAAATTTTACATACATAATGTTTAGTGCATAATTACATTTATATGGTCTAAAATTTGTTAGAATTGTATTAGGTTAAGAATCTGGACAATTGCTGTAACCTAAGAAATTATAACTTCCAAGTTTGTTTTATTTAAAAGGAATTTCAGTTAAAATTGTTTTTGCTATAAGTCAAGTATTTAGACAAAGGCCTTGTTAGGTCCTCTTGTAATTTCTGTCAGTTCAAGATACATTGTAAGCTGTTAACATGTGATTTTATAAATAATAATCTTTTCTTTTACAATGCTAAGAGTATTGGGCCTTAGAAATTAAAATGTTACCACTAGTGATTAGGACTTCAGATTTGATTTGCTCATCCAACTAAGTTATGGTCACCTGATTGGTAATTAGTTAGTTCTGTTTCAAGTTTTAAATACATGATAATTGCTTGTGATGTGCTTACATTTCTAAATTTTTTTATATTCTGTAACTTGATTAAAACTGCATTACCTATGTTGTTAGGAAAATGATTCCTCTTATAATCTAGATGTTGTTAGACTAAGAATTGTACTTAATTAAAAAATTGAGGTTTAACTGAAACAAGGATTTTTGGAACCATGTAGTCATAAATTCTTATCAATCTTGTGTAAGTCTTCTGTGTGGAGGAATTCCTAAGGAGTAAGTCTTAAAAGTCCTGGTAAACTTTGTTATTGTGATAAGGCTAATTAAATTGGATATGTTCTTATAAAAATTAAGCGTCCTCTCCATTACAACACCTTTTTGACTAAGGAACTTTGTGATATCTAGGAATTCTATATAATACTTTGGGAATAAGGATATTTTACATCAACTTAGTTTTAATGAATTCCATTTTTAAAGGTTTTTGCTTTAAGGAGAAAGAAAGAGATGTCTATCATCTTAAACCTTCCAACTAATTTTCTTAGTAAAAGTTTAGTGATTATTCCTCTAAACATCAGGATAAAAAAATTTTTAACCGTTTTTTTAAGAAGGGGAAATATTTCTAGAAAAGATGTCTGGAAATAATTCTTGTGTGATTTTTACAAGACCTACTCTGAATTTGTAATTATTCCATGGCCTAAGCAAGAGTTGAAATTGGTGGGGGGCAGAGCCAAGATGGCGGCTGGAAAGCAAGGACTAGTGTGAGCTCCCCACCAAGTCCCGTCAAAAACTTAAAAAAAAATGGCTCTGAACCAGTTCTAGAACTGCAGAACCCACAAAGTGGCAGAGGGAAGCAGGGCTCCAGCCTAGGACAGCCTGGATGGTCTCTGGGTGAGGTCTATCCCTCACAGAGCTAGGAGCGGAGGAGAACAGAAGGGAGTGGAGCTGAGCAGAGCCCAGCGTGGGTGGCACAGACCAAGGAGACCAGGAGCTGGGCGGAGCGTGCCCTAGCGCCCTGAATCAGTGAGCTGCACCAGACCTCTCAACCCACAAACAGCAAAGACAACAGAGAAGGTTAGTGGGTAAAGCTGCGGGGACAGAGTTTGCGGTTTGGCCATGACCCCTGGGGCAGCGGAAGTGGGGCACCTTTAGAACTACAGCTGCAATTGCTTCTGGCCCCAGGCCCACCTGGTGGGAGGAATTGAATGGCAGATCAGAGCAGGAGTAAAGAGCCTGCTGAAGATCTAAGCCCAGTCCGAGTAGGGGGTTCTTGGGGAAAGAGGAGTGCTGGTGAGGCAGCACATCTGCCCAAGCATGGAACATAGAGCTCTTTAGTCTACAAGCAGTCATACCCCACTGAAAAACTCAAGGGTTAAGTAAGTTGGCTGGGAACATGGCCAGGTGGCAAAAACGCACCCAGATTCAGTGTCAGACTCTGGAATCCTTCTTTGGTGACAAAGAAGACCAAAACATACAGCCAGAAGAAGTCAACAAAGTCATAGAGCCTACAACAAAAACCTCCAAGAAAAACATGCACTGGTCTCAGGCCATGGAAGAACTCAAAAAGGATTTAGAAAAGCAAGTTAGACAAGTAGAGGAAAAATTGGGAAGAGAAATGAGAAGGATGAGAGAAAACCATGAAAAACAAGTCAATGACTTGCTAAAGGAGACCCAAAAAAAT
>JAQQSZ010019112.1:0-10436 GCA_028646595.1 Phalanger gymnotis
TCTAGAATATCAGGGCAGTTCTCCTTGATAATTTCTTGAAAGATGATACCTAGGCTCTTTTTTTGATCATGGCTTTCAGGTAGTCCAATAATTTTTAAATTATCTCTCCTGGATCTATTTTCCAGGTCAGTGGTTTTTTCAATGAGATATTTCACATTGTCTTCCATTTTTTCATTCCTTTGGTTCTGTTTGATAATATCTTGATTTCTCATCAAGTCACTAGCTTCCACTTGCTCCAATTTAATTTTGAAGGGAGTATTTTCTTCAGTGGTCTTTTGGACCTCCTTTTCCATTTGGGTAATTCTGCCTTTCAAGGCATTCTTCTCCTCATTGACTTTTTGGAGCTCTTTTGCCATTTGAGTTGAGCTATTTTTTAAGGTGTTGTTTTCTTCAGTATATTTTTCAGTAACTTTTTGGGTCTCCTTTAGCAAGTCATTGACTTGTTTTTCATGGATTTCTTGAATCCTCATTTTTCTTCCCAACTTTTCCTCTACTTTTCTAACTTGCTTTTCCAAATCCTTTTGGAGCTCTTCCATGGCCTGAGACCAGTTCATGTTTTTCTTGGAGGCTTTCGTTGTAGGCTCTTTGACTTTGTTGGCTTCTTCTGGCTGTATGTTTTGGTCTAATTGGTCACCAAAGAAAGATTCCAAAGTCTGAGACTGAATCTGGGTGAGTTTTTGCTACCTGGCCATGTTCCCAGCCAACTTGCTTGACCCTTGAGTTTTTCGGCGGGGTATGACTACTTGTAGAGTAAAGAGTTCTATGTTCCGAGCTTGGGTGGATGTGCTGCCACACCAGCACTCCTCCTTCCCCAAGAACCCCCAACCTGGACTGAACTTTGATCTTTAGCAGGCTCTGCACTCCTGCTCTGATCTGCCACTTAATTCCTCCCACCAGGTTGGCCTGGGGCAGGAAGCAATTGCAGCTGTAGTTCTGTAGCTGCCCCACCTCTGCTGTCCCTGAGGCAGTGGCCGAACTGCAAACTCCTTTTTACACTCTGTCCCCAGCAGCCTTTCCCACTAACCTTCTCTGTTGTCTTTGGTGTTTGTGGGTTGAGAAGTCTGGTAACTGCTGCAGCTCACTGATTCAGGGTGCTAGGGCATGCTCCCCCCGGCTCCTGCTCTAGTTGGTCTGTGCTGCCCACGCTGGGCTCTGCTCCACTCTGCTGCACTCCCAGCTCCTTGTGGGATAGACCTTACCCAGTGACCACCCAGGCAGTTCTGGGCTAGACCCTGCTTCCCTCTGCCACTTTGTGGGCTCTGCAGTTCTTCTCTGTTGCCTTTGGTGGCTGTGGGTTAAAAAGTCTGGTAACTGCCACATCTCACTGATTCAGGGCACTAGGGCATGCTCCGCCTGGCTCCTGGTCTGGCTGGTCCATGCTGCCCACACTGGGCTCTGCTCTGCTCCCAGCTCCACGCGCAAAAGACCTTACCTAGAGACCATCCAGACTGTCCTGGGCTGAAGCCCTGCTTCCCTCTGTTATTTTGTGTGTCCTGCAGCTCGAGAATTGGTTCAGAGCCTTTTTTTTTAATATGTTTTTGGAGGGACTTGGCAGGGAGCTCAGGCCAGTCCCTGCTTTCCAGTCACCATCTTGGCTCTGCTCCCCACTGCCCAGTCATTCTTTAGGATTAGATTATTTAGTTTGGAATTAATTTTTAGTCTATCTTTCCATGACCCTTTTTATATATACTTTTTTTTATTACCTCATGATCTGGAAAGGAGGCATTTAATGTTTCTGCCTTTCTGTATTTGATTATGAGGATTTTATGCCCTAATACATGGGCAGTTTTGGTGTAGTTGTCATATGCTGCTGAGAAAATAATATATTCCTTTCTATTCCCATTCAATTTTCTCCAGAGGTCTATCATATCTAACTTTTTTTTTCCTAAATTCTGCTTACCTCCTTAATGTCTGTCTTGTTTATGTTGTGGTTAGATTTATCTAGTTCTTATAGGGGGAAGTTGAGGTCCCCCACTACTATAGTTTTGCTATTTTTTTTTCCTGTAACTCACTTAATTATTCATTTAAGAATTTGGATGGATAAGAACATAATTAAGGGATGTAAAGGGATGATTCTGGGAGAAGAGGGAAGTAGAAAAGGGTAAATTACATCACATGAAGAGGTACAAAAACATTATAGTAGAGGGAAAGAAGGAAGGGAGAAGAGTAGTATCTGAACCTTACTCTCATTGGATTTGGTTCAAGAAGGGAATAATGTACTCTGATAAGCATAGAAATCAAACTTGTCATACAGGCAGTAGGAGAGGAAAGAGGAAAGAAAAGTGTGGGGGTGTTCAGAAGGGAGGGAAGAAGTAGAAAGGGGAAAAGGGTAAGATAATGGGGAGAGAATCAATAGGGAGGGTAAACTGAGGAAGGCAGTGGTCAAAATCAAAATTCTTTTGAGGAGTGGAAGGGAGAAGGGAGAAATGGAAGCATAAATGGGGGGGTAAAGGAATAGGATGGAGAAAAATGCACAGATAGTAATCATAACTGTGAATGTGAATGGGATGAACTCTAAAATGGAGGTGGATAGCAGAATGGATTAAAAACAATGATCCTACAATATGTTGTTTACAAGAAACACATTTGAAACAGCCGGATAAACACAGAGTAAAAGTAAAAGGCTGGAGTAGAATATATTGTGCTTCAGCTAAAGAAAAAAAAAAGCAGGGGTATATTAGCAAAAAGATTGCCGTGACTTATCACAAGAATAATACACTACTACCAGGTAGGATTTATTCCAGGAATGCAAGGCTGGTTCAATATTAGGAAAACCATCAGCATAATTGAGCATATCTACAACAAAACCAGTAGAAACCATATGATTATCTCAATAGATGCAGAAAAAGCTTTTGATGAAATACAACACCCATTCCTATTAAAGACACTAGAAAGCATAGGAATAAATGGAGTCATCCTTAAAATTATAAATAGTACCTATCTAAAACCATCAGCAAGCATTATATGTAGTGGGGCTAAGCCACATGCATTCCCGGTAAGATTGGGGATGAAACAACAATGTTCATTATCACATCTATTATTCAGTTTGGTACTGGAAATGTTAGCTTTAGCAATAGGAGGAAAAAAGAAATTGAAGGGATTAAAATAGGCATTTTATCACTCTTTCACATAAATTATCACTCTTTGCAGATGATATGATTATTTACTTAGAGAATCCTAGAGAAACTAGTAAAAAAACTACTTGAAATAATAAACGACTTTAGCAAAGTTTAGCTGAAGGATGATATATTCTGTTTCAGGCTTTTACTTTTATTCTGTGTTCGTCTCTGCTTCAAATGTGTTTCTTGTAAACAATATATTGCAGGAGTCTGGTTTTTAATCCATTCTGCTCTCCATTTCTGTTTAGTGGGAGAGTTCACATTCACATTCACAGTTGTGATTACTAACTGTGTATTTATCTCCATCTTATTTTTGCCCCATTTATTCTTTTCTCTCTTTCTCCTTTCACCCTGTCCTTTCTCATCAGTGTTTTGCTTCTGACCACTGCCTCCCTCAATTTGCCTCCCTTCTTTCAGCCCCCCTTCTTTTTTTTCTTTTCCCCTTCTACTTCTTATCAAGTAAAATAAATTTCTTTACCCAACTGAGTGTGTATGTCATGCCCTCTTTGAGCCAAATCTTATCACAATAAGGTTCAAATAATGATCACCTTTCCCTTCTTCCTCTCTATTGTAATAGTTCTTTTATGCCTCTTCACGTGATATTATTTATCCCATTCTGCTTCTACATTTTTTCTTCTCCAAGTACAAGCCTTTTTTCATCCCTTGATTAAATTTTTAAAATCATAACGTCAGAGTCAACTCACATCCACAACCTCTGTCTAAGTATACTCCTTCTAACTGCCGTAATAGAGATACAGTTCTTAAGAGTTGCAATTATCATCTTCCCATGTTGGGATATAAACAATTCAACTTTGTTGAATATCATTATTTTTTTTTCCTTTCCTGTTTACCTTTTTATACCACTCTTGAGTCTTGTTTTTGGAGAATTAATTTTTTGTTCAGCTCTGATCTTTTCAACAGAAAATTTTGAAAGTCCCCCATTTCATTGAATGTTCATCTTTTCCCCTGAGAAATTATTCTCCAAGCTCCTTTGCCATCTGGAATATCATATTCCAAGCCCCCAATCGTTTTATGGAGAAACTGCTAAGTCCTGTGTAATCCTGCCTTTAGCTCCTTGATATTTTAATTTTTAAAAATTTTAATTAATTATTTTTAGCTTACAACATTCACTTCCACTGGCTTTTGAGTTCCAAATTTTCCCCTCCTTCTCCTTACTTCTCTCACCAAGACAGTATACAGTCCACTATAGTCTCCCTGTATACATTCACAAACAAACATATTTTCAAATTAGTCATGCTGCACAGAAGAATTAGAACCAATGGAATGAACAATAAGAAAGAAGAAAAAAAAAAGAGAGAGAGCAAATACTATGCTTTGATTTGCATTCAGACTCTGTAATTCTTTCTCTGGATGTGGATAGCATTTTCCATCATGCATGTTTTGGAGTTGTCTTAGAACCTGGCATTGCTGAGAACAGCCAAGTCTATCAAAGTTAGTCATTGCACAATGTGGTTGTAATTGTGTACAATATTCTCCTGGTTCTGCTCCCCTCACTCAGAATCAGCTCATATAAGTTTCTCTCTCTCTCTTTTTTTTTCTTTCTGTATACTTGCACTATTTTCTCCTTGACCTGATAGTTCTGGAATTTGGATGCAATATTCATTGGAGCTTTCATTTTGGGATCTCGAAGAGGTGATCAGTGGATTCTTTAAATAGTATTTTACCCTTTGGTTCTAAGATATCAGGGGAGTTTTCCATACTAATTTCTTGAAAGATGCTTCACAGGCCCTTTTTTTGATCACAGCTTTCAGGTAGTCCAATATTCATAAATTATCTTTCCTGGATCTATTTTTCAGGTCTGTTATTTTTCCATTCAGGTATTTTATATTTTCTTCTATTTTTTTCATTCTTTTGATTGTGTTTGACTGATTCTTGATTTTTCATAGACTCATTAGCGTCCACTTGCCCAAATGAAATTTTTAAGTGATTATTTTCTTCAGTTACCTTTTCTACCTCCTTTTCCATTTGGCAAATTCTACTTTTAAAGGAGTTGTTTTCTTCAGTCAATTTTTGTGCTTCCTTTTTTAAGCTGTTGACTTTTCCTCCATAATTCTCTTGCATGTGTCTCATTTCTTTTCCCAATTTTTCCTCTACCCTCTTAATTGATTTTCAAAATCTTTTTTGAGCTCTTCCAAGAAGATTTTTTGGGTTCATGACCAATTTATATTCCTTTTTGAGGCTTTGTATGTAGGCATTTTGATACTGTTGTCTTCTCCTGAGTTTGTGTTTTGATCTACCTTGTCACCATAGTAGCTTTCTAAAGTCAGGGCTCTTTTTAATGTTTTGTTCATTTTTAAAAGTTGAGCTCCGCTCCTGAGGTGCAAGGGGCACTGTCCTAAGCTTCTTGCACTGGGGAAATGGGAGCTGGTCACTGGCTTTCTGTATCTAGGCCTTTGGAGGTTGCCTATTGTGCTAGGATGGTCCAGCCTAGTTGTATCCCTTGTGCCCTGGGTTCTGGGGCTGGCAGTTTGCCTTCTTCAATGGGCCTGGAGGCCTCACAGCTTGTCTGCTATGCCACTGGCCTGCTGAGCCAGGATCTTGGGACTTTGGTTGCTGTTCTGTACTGTGTCTAAGAGCTTCCTTCTAGTTTGCTTGGACACCACCTGAGCTGTGCTGTGCTCCCCTTTTATGAAAGTGAGACATAAGAAAAAGAACAAGTTAAAAATTCCCAACTAAATACTAAATTAAAAATTCTGAAAACCAAAGAGATTAATAAAATTGAAATTAAGACAACTATTGAACTAATAAAGAAAACTAAGAGCTGATTATATGAAAAAACCAATAAAATAGATATAATTTGATTAGTTTGATTAAAAAAAAAGAAAACCAAATCACCACCATTAAAAATGAAGAGGGTGAATTCACCACCAATGAAGAAGAAATTAAAACAATAATTAGGAGTTATGTTGCCCAACTGCATGCCAATAAATTTCACAATCTTACTGAAATGGATGAATATTTACAAAAAATATAAATTGCCCAGATTAACAGAAGAGGAAATAAAATTCTTAAATAACCCCACTTCAAAAAAAGAAATTCAATAAGCTGTCAATGAACTTCTTAAGAGAAAAATCTCCAGGGCCAGATGGATTTACAAGTGAATTTTATCAAACATGTAAAGAACAATTAATTGCAATAGTATATAAAATATTTGGGAAAATGAGTGAAGAAGGACTCCTACCAAATTCTTTTTATGATCCAAATATGGTGCTGATACCTAAACTCAGAAGAAGCAAAAGAGAGAAAGAAAATTATAGACCAATTTCCCTAATGAATATAGATGCAAAAATTTTAAATGAAATAGAGATTATAGCAACTTATAAGGATAATACACTATGACCAGGTGAGATTTATACCAGGAATGCAAAGCTGGTTCAATATTAGGAAAATTATGAGTATAATTGACCATATCAACAAGAAAACTAACAGAAATCATATGATTATCTCAATAGATGCAAAAAAAGCATTTGGCAAAATACAGCACTTATTCCAATTAAAAACATAGAGAGTGTAGGAATAAAAGAAGCCTTCCGTAAAATGATCAGTATCATCTATCTGAAATCATCAGCAAGCATTATTTGTAATGAAGATAAACTAAAAGCATATCCAACAAGGATGTCCATTATCACCACAGTTTTTCAGTATTGTACTTCAGTATTGTACTAGAAATGTTAGCTCTAGCAATAAAAGAAAAAAATAAATTGAAAGAATTAAAATAGGCAAAAAGGAAACAAAGCTATCACTCTTTGTAGAAGATACGATGGTTATCTGTTGCTAATATGATGTTAACTACTTGAAATAATAAACAACTTAGCAAAGTTGCAGAATATAAAATAAATCTATATAAATCATTGGCATTTCTATATATTACTAACAAAGTCCAAGCAGCAAGAGATTGTAAGAGAAAATCCATTTAAAGTTACTGTAGATATTATAAAATATTTGGGTGTTTATTTGCCAAAACAAACCCAAAAACTATATGAACACATTTATAAAACACTTTTCACATGAAAAAAGTCAGATCTAAACAATTGGAAAAAAAAAACAGTTGTTCATGGATAGGCTGAGCTAATAAAATGGAAATGAAAATTCGACCTAAAGTAGCATACATATTCATTGCCATACCAATCAACCAACTAAAAAATATCATTTTATAGAGCTAGAAAAAAATAACATTCATCTGGAAGAATAAAAATAAAGGGAATTCATGAAAATAAATGGAAGGGAACTTGACCTAGATGTACTGGTCTTAAGTTGTATTATAAAACAGCAATCATCAAAACTTTTTTGGTACAGGCTAAGAAATAGAGTCATGAATCCATGGAATAGGTTAGATATGCAAGACACAGTAGTCAATGACTATAGTAATCTGCTGTTTGATAAATCCAAAGACTCCATCTTCTGGGATAAAAACTCACTATTTAGCAAAAAAAAAAACTGCTAGGAAAACTGGAAAATAGTATGGCAGAAACTAGGCATAGACCAACATCTTACACTGTACACCAAGATAAAGTGAAAATGGGCACACAATTTAGATGTAAAGGCTGATACTATAAGTGAAATTAAGAGACCAAGGAATAGTTTACCTGTCAGATTTATGGAGAAGGGAAGAATTTATGACCAAACAAGAGATAGAGAACATTTCATATATATACATATATATATACACATACATATATATGCATATATCTGTATGTATATGTATATGTACATATACATATATTAATATATGTGTATATGTGACTATATGAATATATGTGTGTAGATGATTTACAATCCACCAATAGCCATCCAAGCCCAATATTCCCCAATTCCTCTTTTCCTGACCACTGTACAAGCTCTCAACATTCTGCACAATGCTGAATAGTTCTTTGAGGGCAGTTTCCACCTAACTTTGCATAGGACAGCCACAGCCACAGCTGTTCAGGTGCTATTGCAAAATCAGCCTGCCCTTCTCCCATTCTAAGCATAGCAAATAAATGAAAAAAAAATACTGATGCAGTGCATGATTAAAAAAAAAAAAGTTTTGAGACCACTGGGATATACAGACTGTTGAGTTTGTCCATCTGTTCTGAGTAGACTCTGCCAACGGACAATGAGCTAGTACTTAAACTGAACAGGCAAAAGAGCCTGGACTGGATTGTTGCTGGGAAATTGTGCAATTCTCTTTTGTGATTTTCAGCTTTCTTCTACTATGAAGGAACATTTGAAAATATTATTCTGGTAATATTTTATGGCATCAAGTAATGAAATATCACAGCTTCTGAAAAATTGTAGCTAGAGATCAATCAAAGGACAAAAGCACATAGTAGGGGTGATAAGGATATAATGAATTACCAATCTGGAATTGCAAGGGATAAATTACGTAAATGATGCAATCAGAAAAATGTAGGACTGGTCAGGTAGGAAGAATAAAGGACAATAATTGTACAAGCAAGTCAGTCAGTCAACAAATGTTAATTAAGTATTAATTTTATGCCAGACACTGTGCAGTCCTGAAGATAAAAAGAAAGGAAAAAAAAACAATGCAAAACAAATAAAACATGGTCCCTGCATTCAGGGATCTCAAATACAGGGAGACAACATGCAAACTCTATACATACAAGATAACATGTAACTTAATGTGGCACTCACAATCAATTGTTAATTACACAATGTCAAGAGAGCTAAAGGAAGACTGCACTTTCTTTTTTTTAAAATTAATTTATTTAATTTATTTAACGTTTTAGTTTTCAGCATTGATTTTCACGAGAGTTTGAATTACAAATTTTCTCCCCATTTCTACCCTCCCCCCAACTCCAAGATGGCATATATTCTGGTTGCCTTGTTCCCCAGTCAGCCCTCCCTTCTGTCACCCCACTCCCCCCCACCCCATCTCCTTTTCCCTTTCTCGTAGGGCAAGATAAATTTCTGTGGCCCACTGCCTGTATATCTTATTTCCTAGTTGCTTGCAAAAATTTTTTTTGAACATCTTCTTTTAAAACTTTGAGTTCCAAATTCTCTCAGCTCTTCCCTCCCTGCCCACCCTCCCTAAGAAGGCAAGCAATTCAACATAGGCCACATGTGTATCATTATGCAAAACCCTTCCACAATATTCATGTTGTGAAAGATTAACTATATTTTGCTCCTTCCTATCCTATCCCCCTTTATCCAATTTTCTCCCTTGACCCTGTCCCTTTTCAAAAGTGTTTGCTTTTGATTACCTCCTCCCTCTATCTGCCCTCTCTTTTATTGTCTCCCCTTTGTATCTCCTTCCTCCTCCTTTTCTGTGGGGTAAGATACCCAATTGAGGGTGTATAGTCAAATCTGATGAGAGCAAGATTCACTCATTCCCCCCGCCACCTACCCCCACTTCTTTTCCAACAGAATTGCTTTTCCTTGACACTTTTATGTGAGATAATTTACCCATTCTGTCTCTCCCTTTCTCCCTCTCTCAATATGATCTTCTCTAATCCCTTAATTTTATTTTTTGTTTTAGATATCAACCCTTCATATTCAACTCACCCTCTGCTCTCTATCTACATATATATGCATATATACACACACACATATATAATACATATGTATGTATGTATGTATATTCCCTTTAGGTTCTCTAATACTGAGGTCTCATGAATTATAAACATCATCTTTCCATGTAGGAATGTAAACAAAACAGTTCAACTTCAGTAAGTCCCTTGTGATTTCTCTTTCTTGTTTACCTTTTCATGCTTCTCTTGATTCTTGTGTTTGAAAGTCAAATTTTCTATTCAGCTCTGGTCTTTCCATTGAGAAAGCTTGAATGTCCTCTTTTTTATTGAAAATCCATATTATACCTTAGAGCATGATACTCAGTTTTGCTGGGTAGGTCATTCTTGGTTTTAATCCTAACTCCATTGACCTCTGGAGCATCATATTCCAAGCCCTTGAATCCTTTAATATAGAAGCTGCTAGATCTTGTGTTATTCTGATTGTGTTTCCACAACATTCAAATTGTTTCTTTCTGGGTGCTTGCAGTATTGTCTCCTTGATCTGGGAGCTCTGGAATTTGGCAACAATATTCTTAGGAGTTTTCTTTTTGGGATCTTTTTGAGGAGGTGATCTGTGGATTCTTTCAATTTCTATTTTGCCCTGTGGTTCTAGAATATCAGGGCAGTTCTCCTTGGTAATTTCTTGAAAGATGATATCTAGGCTCTTTTTTTGATCATGGCTTTCAGGTAGTCCAATAATTTTTAAATTATCTCTCCTGCATCTATTTTCCAGGTCAGCGGTTTTTTCAATGAGATATTTCACCTTGTCTTTCATTTTTTCATTCCT
>JAQQSZ010019114.1:0-10435 GCA_028646595.1 Phalanger gymnotis
AAAAAAACTTTCTCTCTTTTGACTTCCTTATAACAAAATTGACTTTCGAGGGTGTCAGGTGAAAAGATTCTTTGAAGGAGATCTCTTTAGGATTTGCAATCAGTTGGAAGCTGTGTATGTATTTTAAAGTGAGAATAAAGTCCCATTATTTTTTCCCCATAAAAAAAAAAAAAGAAATGATGAACCAGCAGACTTCAGAAAAACCTGGAAAGACTTATATGAACTGATGGTGAGTGAAGTAAGCAGAACCAGGAGAACACTGTGCAATAACAGTCAGTGTTCTATGACTGACTTAGATAGACTTAGCCCTTCTCAGCAATGCAAGAACCTAAAACAATTCCAAAGGACTCATGAGGGTAAATTTCATCCACATTCAGAGAAAGAACTATGGAGTCCGAATGTACAGCAAAGAAGACTATTTTCTTTTTTGTTTTTTTTCATGGTTCCCCCTTTTTCCTGCTAGTTCTTCTGTACAACATGATTAATGTGAAAATATGTTTAATGGGAATGTATATTTAGAACCTATATCAAACTGCATGCCATCTTGGTGAAGGGGGAGGGGAGGAAAAAGGGAGAAAAAGTAAAACTTATGGAAGTGAATGTTGAAAACTAAAATTAAATTAATTTAAAAGAAGAAGAATTCAATTCATCAAGCATGTAGCAATGTAGTTGTTAAATGTAAGACTCTGTGCTAGGAACTAGGTGAAATATCAAGATCAAATAAGGCCAACCAATAAGCATTTACTAAGTCCTTATGTTGTATAAGGCACCATGCTGAGTGAGTGCTAGGGAAACAACTAAAGGCAAAAAAAAAGTCTGTGGTCTCAAGGAACTCATATTCTAATCAGATATGGTTTCTGCCTCCAAAGAGCTTATAATATAATAAGACAAAACATGGATACAAATAAGTTTAATACAAATCGCTAAATGATTCCAAAAGAAAACTTCATAAAATGTGATATGAAAAAATTCCATGTAGAAGAGATCACTTCCAGTTGGGAAGATTTAGGGAAGAGATGGGGCCTGAACTGGATCTTGAAGGAAAGGAAGGATAAAGATGAGGTACAGTCCATTTTGCACATGAGAAAAAAGGCCAAAGAGATAAAAGAAGGAGCCATGAGAATGGAGTATGGTAGTTAGTCCAGTTTGGGTGAGATATAAGGTGCATGCAGAGGGGAGTTGAAAGAAGATGGGAAGAGTGAGATCAACCTGTGGAGGCCCTTGAATGCCAGGATAAGGAGTTCATACATTATTTGGCAGGCAAAGGTCAATCAAATCAAAGGATGGTTTTGAATAGTTTATATGAGGAAGACTGCTTTCGTAACTGTGTAAATGATGGAATAGAATGAGAGTGGACAGAAAGGGAAAGACAAATTAGGAAGCTTTTCCAATGATACAGGGAAGTAGAGATTCAGGCCTATTTGAACAGTGTCGGTGGGAGTGGAAAAAAGGGGACAGATTCAAAAGGGATTTCAGGGTTGAAATAGACAAGTATTGACAATTGATTGGCTATGGAAGGTGAGTAAGAAAAAAATACCAAGGCTGACTGAAATTCCAAGCATGGGTGACTAGAAGGATAATGGTATCCATCAATAAAATTAGAGAGATTATCAGGAAGAGCAGAAATTTGTGGGTGGAAGATAATGAATTGACTTTTTGAACATAATGAGTTCAAGTTGTCAACATGATATCCAAGTGGAGATGTGTGGTGGGGAGTTGGAGCTAGGGAAGGAGAAAGGAATCAGCATTTATACAGTACCCACTATGTACCGGGCACTGCCTGAAGCAGTTTTATAATTATCTCTTGATCCTCACAACAATCCTGTAAGGCAGGTGCGATGATTATCTATACTTTGCAGTTCAGGAAACTGAGGTAAGCAGAGGTTGAGTGACTTGACCAGGGCCACACAACTAGTAAGTATCTACAATTGGATCTGAACTCAGGTCGTCCTGACTCCAGGTCCATCATTCTACCAACTGTGTAACCAGCTGCCTGAGAGCTAGAGCTCTTAAATAAGATTAGGGCTAGAAATATAGATTGGATAGTCATTCCCATAGAAGGGATGATTGGAGCTACAGGGCTGATATGAAAGAAAAAATTTTAAACTTCAAAGAACTATATAAATATTGGAGAAGCATAATGTAATGTACTGACCTTTTAATACACTCATTCATAAAGAGCAGTTTAGTGCTGTATGGGATCAAGAAGTATTTTTAATGCAAAGAAAAACAGTTATATCAACTGTAAATGGATATAAGAAACCACCACTATTGTAAAAGATTTTGATTCCCAAAAGTAGTATAGTAAAAAATTTTGTTTTAATAATAATTGTTAAATAATATACTATGAAGCAACCTTCAGATGATATTTGGGCAGTTTTGGAAAGAAAATGAACCTCAGGGTAAATCTAAAGATTCAACTCACCTTGTAAAAGAGATAGGATAATGTCCTACTTGTAGAGAAACAGTTTGCTTATTTGAAGCATGGAAAGTTGGACTTTTATTTGTTAAAAAATAGATTAGCCCAAAGAAACACAGCTGAAAGACTATACGTGTTTTGTGACTAAAAAGGATACAGCTAAAAATAAGAAATGTAAAAACTTGGAGACACTTTAGTTTAAATGTATTCTTAATTCCATAGGGTAAATTTTGGGGAGTTTTTAGTTTTTAAATGAAAAAGAAAATCACTAAGAGACTATAGATTATACCATAAAGACAGAGAGAAATAGAAGTATAAGGTGTATAAGAGAGAAGAGGCTGATATTAAAAAATCACAGAAGTTCAAGAAATAGCAAGGCATTTGCCATAATTACTTCCTACTAGACTAACTGGATGCACCAGACTGATGATAGCTACATATAGAAAGAATGAAATATTCAGAAGAGATATGGAAGGGAGAAAAAGGGACCAATAAAATTGCCAGAAATCTGGGGCTGTAAAATCTCTGAATTTTAGGACTAGAAAGACCCTTCGGGTCACAAAGTAGCTTCTCATTTTGAAAATGAGGAAACTGAGGCCCAGAGGCTTGAAGTGATTTGACCTAGGTTATATACAACATGTTAATAGCATAGGCAAGATTAGACTTAAGATCCCTTCACCCTCATTCTAACACTGTTTCCTCTATAACATGCATCTTAATGTTTCTAAACATCACTTTGTTTTGGTCTTTATATTCCCAGGACCCAGCAAAAAGCTTTACATTTAGTAGATATTTGATAAATTGTGGTTAATTAATTCTAAGCAACTTTCCAACATCAAATGTCAAGAAGGCTTTTATAGGAGAAAAAAAGATGCTTTTAACAAGTTGAAAGTAGTAGAAAGGGGAAAGAAAATCATGCAAAATATATAGTCAATGCCTTGAAATACAAAAGACTTCACTTATATATAAATAAATATGACCTTTTCCTTTTACCAGAATTGTTATAATGCAGTATATTAAAGATCAAGAAACACCCTTTTCAGAAAGAATTTTTTTTTCTTCACAGAATATATCCCTCATTCAACTGCCATATACCTAAGTTATATGACCAACAAGATTCGGGATGAATCATTTTCTCCCAATCTCTTCAACTCTCTTACTACCTCCTTTTGCCTTACCCAAAGGAATTATATTGCTCATGTAGAATAATTATAGCTAAATCTACAGAAAATAACAAAATAATGAAAAATGTAAAAATCCTGTATGAATTAATACCAAAATAATACTAATACTTAAGAGAGTATGCTCAGTGACCCTCCCTCACCAGTCTCCACACGTGCTATCAGGAGCAGCAGCAAGGAAGAAGCTTGCACTTGGATCCTCTGTTTAAGTAACTCTTTCCCAAAACCTCCTGCCATTTCTACCCACCATCTAAGAAATTCCATACAATAATTTTACCCAACCACATGAAAGAAAAGGAGAAAGTAAAGGGAAGAACCAAAAAGGGTGTCAGTTCTGGGGGCTAAACATATCTGAAGGGAAAGTGACTAAAATCCAGCAGGGTCTCCCAAAACATTGCTTGGCAACCCTTACGTCCTCCAACACAAAGAGACTAAGGAAGTCTTGAAATTTGGCTAAAGCTTTCAGTATATGCTTATCAACAAATAAGTGATGGGGAAGAGGTAAAATAACAAAAGATGAGCTATCAAAGTATCAAGAGAAAAGGCCTCAATAAAAGCCCAGCATACCAGCAGATAAATCAATAAAGAATATCCTACAACCAGAAGAACGTGTAAAACTTCGGAGAGGATATTATGATCTACTAACAAATATCATATGAAGAAAAGTAAACCAATGATACTTGTGAATGACAGAGCCCTGTGAGCTTCCTAGACCATAGCATAGCAAGAAGAAAATCCAGAATGTTTCAAAAGAGAAATAAATCCATAAGAGAAAAAATTTGGAATAAATGTAGATTTGGGATGAGAACATTCAATGCAGAATTTTTTAAAAATTAGAATAGAAAAAAATCAAGAATATAGAATTCCACCATAGAAATGAGAGATTAATCGATTTAGAACAAAAAAAAATACTGAAGTAGAGGAAAATTTGCCAGAAGAGAAGCAAAATGCAATAATATAAAATTGAGTCTTGAATTCTTTAAAAGCCAAAGCAACTGACCTAGAAGTCAAGGTAAACAGAGATAATTTGGGCATCATAGATCTGCCAGAAGTAAATAACAAATACTTTTTAAGTCCTGAAGACAGTAACGTAGTAAATAAGACAAGAACATTGCTCAGAATTTTTGAAAACAGACCAAAAAACCCTATTTATCAAAAGTATCCACCAATAGCATTCGGACATATTTTTTAAAATTTCCCATATTTCCATATATATTTATTAAAAGTCCACAAGATTCATAAAATCTAGGGAGGGTGTTGTCCACAAAGTGAACAAAAATATGGTACTTCCTTTGTAAAGGACTTACAATTTAATTGGGAAATAAGATGCATATAAATGCAACAGTTGAAGAGTAATTCATTCTAAGGTTTGGCACCATCTGTTGGGGTAACAGGAACAAGCATGATTTCTCTTGTCTCCTCACCACCACCACAAATGTGGGAATCATCTGAACAATACATTTGGGAGAAGAAAGGAAAACCATAATTAGCCCTTTGAACAGATCTTGTGACCCAAGTGGCCTTGGTTAAGTGCTTGATTTGGAACTTTTCCTATTTAAAAAATGTGTCTGCGTGTATCTGTGTGTGTGAGAGAGATGTATGAATAAAAGGGCAATTAGTCAAAAATATATGAAGCTCTATTTTGATCAGTGATTTAGTGGGAAGAGATCTATTTTCCCAAGAAGCATACCTGTTTCTCATATTTTATTGAAAATTTTTGTAAATATGTTCCAAAAATCACAACTTTCATTTTAATTTCAATTCCAGCCAAGCATGGAAGACTGTCTCTGATATTTTTTTCTCGGTTCGTTGGTAGAGAGAAGTGGTAACACTCAAGTACCTCTGTCTCATAATATATATATATATATATCTATATATATATACACATATATACACACACACACGTGTGTGTGTGTGTGTGTGTGTGTGTGTGTGTGTGTGTGTGTGTAATTAAAAGGGATGTACTTCAATAAGTTTGGTTCCTGCTCAAGTTTTGGGTTAAACCATTACTCTGTATCCAATGGAAACAAAAACAGAGATGTGTTGTTTTAGCTGATTTTCGTTACTAGATTTAGTCAGCCCACTGCTTTACATCACTGCAAATATCCAAACCTGAATCAAGGGACCAGAAGGACAGGAAGCAATATATCCAAGCATCATCACTGATGCCAATACTGTTTATCCAAATAATCTCCTAGCCAAGCTTACTTAATGTTTGTTTTGAGAAAACTAAAGCCTAGAACTTCTGGAGAGTAAAAGGAACAAGTATTTTTAAAGAAAAGAATCAGTTTAGCAAGCCTTCCCCAACCCTTCTTGATATTAGTACCTTCCCTTTGTTAATTATTTCTTAATTATTCTGTACATAGATTCTACACGTATGTATATATACATATATGTGTATATATACACACATATACATATATATATATTTGTATTTTGTCTTCCCCATTAGATTGCAAAATCCTTGAGGGCAAGGAGTGTCTTTTGCCCCTTTTTCTATCCCCAGCACTTAGCTCAGTGCCTGGCACATAATAAGTGCTTACTGATTGTTCGATAGAGTGAAAGGTGACAGGATGTGAATTATTTGTTGATTGGGGTTTGATTCCTCACCTACCTCCAAAAAAAGGGGCCAGTTTATGAGGTCAAACATATTATTTACAAGTTTACAAGGTTAAACAAATTGTGATTAGGGATAAAAAAGAGACTATTTAAAGATAGCAAGAAGATTCTCACAAGCACATGAGGTAAGCTAATTATCATAACAGGATGCTGACTTTAGTTGTCAGTACCCTGGAATCTAAAGGGAATGAAAAGAAAAATGCTTACTGAGTTATGTATTTTTTCTCCATTGCTAACAAAGATCATATAAGTGTAGTCCCGAAATATATTTTTTTCCTTAGAATTACGGTCAAGAATGAAATGTGTGTATACACATGTATGTGAATTTATGCTGAAGGTCTTTATGCAAGGGACACAGAGTAGTATGCTGGAATGTCTCCAACTGTAGTTTTGCAAAAGACAAAGAAATAAGATTGAAATGGATAATTCTTGTATTGATCCTCCATAAAAGCTGACAGCATAACATTAAGTTGCAAGTTAGCAAAAGCATTTTTTTTCTGCTAGGGGCCAACAGTATATGGTTCCAGCAGTTCATTTTCTGTTAGCTCATTGGCACAGAGTTAGAAGACAGAGAATGTAGGTTAACATGAATTGCATGTATCAATTAGCTTGTGGCCATGGTTCAATTTAATTTTATAAATAATTATTTCACTCTTCTGGGCAGCTAAGTGGCTCAGTGTATAATGCACCCAGCCTGGAGTCAGAAAGACCTAAGTTCACATCCTGTCTTAGACACTTACTAGCTGTGTGATCTTGTATAACCCTGTTTGCCTCAGTTTCCTCATCTGTAAAATGAGCTGTAAAAAGAAATGGCAAAGCACTACAGTATCTTTGCCAAGCAAAACAAAAACAAATGGGGTCACGAAAATTCAGACATACCTGAAACAACCGAACAACATTGCCTTCTTATCATTTATCTCAGTTGCTAGCCCTATCTAATGTAAGTCTTTCTTAATAGATTCTATTTCTTGTTTGAAAAGGAAGGGAAGGGAAGAAGAAAATGCACTTCACACAATGTCAAAAACATCCCATGTGGATCATATAATCTAGGTTATATACAATTCCTTATTATAGTTAATTGAGATCAGAGTTTTACAGTTGTTTTTCCCTTGAGTCACCTATACACAGACACAGACACACACACACACACACACACACACACACACACACACACAGACACACACATACACTCCATTCTCATAACATCCAAGATGACTGCTTTCTTTTCTCACCCACGCAAAACAAGAAATGATGTGGTTATATGTTGGCTCTTACAGTTCACTCAGTGGTAGAACCTCAGACCCACATCCTGCAAAATAATACCCTCTGTGAAGCATAGCAATATAGGGGTCTCTGATTCCCATGGATGTTTCTCCAATGTGGAATTAAGGAACTGACACTGTTATCAGAGTGGCATGTATAGCTTATTCAAAGAATGCTTTCTCCCCCACAGGATCTATTAGTTCTCTCTAAACTTGACATCATTCTAAAGTCTTTTGTAGCCAGTTTTTAATCACCCTTCCCAGATCTGTTACTATGTAGTTAAATCCCTTTTTGATTTATGGGATATTCAAGAGTGCAGCAACTCTAGTCCAAACTATAAATGCCTAGGAAAGGCACTAGAATAAATGGGTGGGAGGATGCACTCTTTTCTATTTCTGAAACATCTGTCTCAAATTCAAATGGTACTATGATGATCACATCAATTTGGGAGGTCTCTTCAACTCTACAGATTGTAATCCATTCCTGCTTGTACATTCTGATTATTAGATGTCTTCTCCCACTAATTTGCCATAGGGGACTCAGGCAGTGAGTTAGATGCTTTATGTTCTTTCTCTTGACATCACTAGGGTACAGTGGCACTCAGCAACTATCTTTTATTCTATCTCTTATTCTTTGTCCTTGCTCTGTGACCACACCTTTTCTTATTATTGTTATACAATGTCCTTTATCCTTGTTCTCCTTCAGAGCTTCTCATTGGTTCCATGGGGAGGCTTGCTCCTATCCACTAAGAGCCTTGACCTCTGTATGATACTCTTTTTGAATTCTTTAGAAGCAGGTGTATTCCATGTCTTGCTGCCACATAGCAGCAACTGTAGAACATTAGTTATAAAAATGCATGCCTTTGCTTTCATTAATCCTTGGGGTCAGTAAAGGAGCTTTGCAATTTCTTGAAAGCAATCCAGGCTACTCTCTTCCTCCTGTAGAACTGAGTCCATGGAATGTCAACTAGTCACTAGCAAAGGGATTATTGATTCATGGTCAGTTTCAAGGGAGGTCCTAAGACCATTGAGACCATGGTATCATTTCTCAAAGCAGTTAAACACAAAATGATACTAAGGGCCTGTGGTGGGAAGGAATAAGGTTAGTAAGGAAAATACTTTAGGTTATGAAAAATAAAATTTATTGCTATAATCTCATACTGGTAATCAATATGAAGACAGAGCACTTTGTAGCCAGACTGGATTCCCCTTCCCCTCATGAGGTTGATTAATGAGGTGCTTTCCCCAGTGCATTAAACAGCATTCTGGGGACACGAAAGAGTTTGAGTGTCACTTTGGAACAAAAGCTGTTCTGTCTTCCCTACAATCAATAAGAATAAACATAAAAAACAAAAATAATTAAAATATCCAACAAATATATGCAAGAGATCTGAAGGGAGGCTACCAGGTCCATTTGGTGGTCCTCATATAGTGAAATCATGGAAGGTCAGAAACAAGTAGCTCACAAGATGGGCAGACATGAATAGATTATCATCCACTGAAGGGAGTACTTACATCAATTAGATCACAAAGTCTTCAAAGTTTGGAAGTTTGATTTGTGAGACAAGGATGCTATTGAAAGGACTTGTATAAGAATAGGACTGGCTTCTGGGAAAGATGAACAAAAGTAGTATCTGAATAATCATATCATAAGTTTATATTTGAAAGAGACCTTAGAGGCCATCGACTGCAACTCTCTCATTCTATATGTGAGGAAATAAGAACCCGGAGGGTTAAAGTACTTGCCCAAGGTCTAAGGCAGAATTCAAACTAAGGTCTTCCTGGGCAGCTGGGTGGTATAATAGAGCCCTGGACCTGGAGTCAGGAACACTTGAATTCAAGTCTGACCTCAGATACTGAGCAACTCACTTAACCCTGTTTGCCTCAATTGCCACATCTGTAAAATGAGCTGGAGAAAGAAATGCCAAAACACTCCAGTATCTTTGCCAAGAAAACCCCAAATGGGGTCTCGAAGAGATGGCTATGACTGAAACAACTATGACAACTTCTTGACTCTATAATCAGCATGCTATTTACTATACCACTTAAGTATCTCAGTTGGGGAGAGCATAAATATAATATAAGGAGTCTATGAACTTGAACTACATAAGCACAAGGGCAAAAAAAATTTAGGTCATTTAAATCAGTGAGATATTCTTTGTCCATTACCGGAATGTTACAATCGGTTGGTTGGACAAGAGGAGGGAAGAGATGTTTTGGGAGGAGGGAGGCAATGAGAAAAATAAAAGCTTTTAACCAAAACACCTTTTTGAGGGAAATATATTACCCTGGCCATTTGGATTTTAATCTGATTTTAAAACAAATTTCTTTCAGAATAGTGCAACTCTTTGAGGCCAGAGAGAGCCATTTGTGATTCTCTGTGGTTTCTAGCATTGATTACCCCTCTGAGACTGTCAGCTCTCTGAGCCATTAACTTGTTTCTCCGGCTGCAGCACAGTTAATTGAAACAAAGAACTGATAGAGTAGGATAATAAAAGTTTATCTGCAATGAGGAAACAAGATTTCATTTTATTACTATTATTATTATTATTATAGCTCATTTCTAACTGTACCTTACTAATTAGAGTCCGGGAGCCTACTGTCTTCTCTCCAAACCTAGAGAAAGTATTCAGCACAAGAGTCCATCAGCAATCAGAAAAATTGGTGCTTCATGTTTCTCCTCCCTACATACACATTTCACATTTCCTCTTCTATGGGAGGACAAACATATACCCTGCTCCCATCTCCCTTCCCAGTTGCAAAGTATGTTTGGTAGCAGATTTTTAATATATAACATATTTTATAGCACGACCATATCTAGTAGTCCTTTGTTTCATTAGGACTTCTCGAAAACCTAACCACAGTTATTGACAGACGTTAGGAAGAAAAAGTAGGTAGCACTTCAGTAGGAAGAGCACTGACTCTTGACCCAATGGGACCTGGGTTCAAATCAG
>JAQQSZ010019115.1:0-10435 GCA_028646595.1 Phalanger gymnotis
TTTGACCTGAAGAGAGAATACCGTATATACTCAACTGGGTATCTTACCGCACAGGAAAGAAGGAGGAAGAAGATAAAAAAGGGGGGATGATAGAAGGGAGGGCAGATGAGGATGAAGGTAATAAAAAACAAACACTTTCAAAAAGGGACAGGGTCAAGGGAGAAAATTCAATAAAGGGGGATAGGTTAGGAAGAAGTAAAATACAGTTAGTCTTTCACAACATGAGTATTGTGGAAGGGTTATACATAATGTTACGCATGTGGCCCATGTTGAATTGCTTCACTTCTTAGGGAGGGTGGGTGGGAAGGGAAGAGGGGAGAGAATTTGGAACTCAAAGTTTTAAAAAATAGATATTCAAAAACAACAAAAAAAGAAATTTAACAAATATTGAGATCCTATTTTATGCAAAGCATTTCAGTACAATGACCAAAATAAGATGGTTCCTTTCCTCAAAGAATTTATATTCTACTATGGCAAGGGTTCTTAACCTGGGGTTTGCAGGACATATATTTTAGGAGGGGTTGTGAAATTGGATGGGAAAAAAATCACATTTTCATTTAAACTAACCTTTGGTTTCCTTTGTAATCTTACATATTTTATTTTATACATTTAAAAACATTATTCTGAGAATAGGTCTACAGCTTTTCCCATACCAAAGAATGACACATAAAAGGTTAAGAACCCTTATACTAGGGTAATATAAGCACATAGAATAGTGAATACAAAATAATTCAAGGAAGGAGGGAATAATATTAACTGGGAGGGAGACTGCAATCAGGAAAAGCTTCATGAAGGAAGGAGCATCTGAGTTGAACTTTGAAGGTAAAGAGTCTTGAGGATATGAGAAGAGATTTTATTCTAGATGTGGATAAGAGTTTATTTAGCATATCTGAAGGGAAATAGGAAATAAGGTTGGAAAAGAAGATTGGATCCGGGGTTTGGTGGATGTTAAATGTAAGGCTGAAAAGTTTTTCTTTATACTGGAGTCAATAATGAACCATAGTATATGAGGAGAATGCTGGAGATCGTTTGGACACTGTGTGCATGATAGATCCCAGAGGCAAGAATGGTCCTAGGCTTCTCTCTTCTTTTCTTCTTTCCAAACATCCCTCAGTGTTCTCACCCTCAGCTTCAAATAATAATTCCATCTGGATGATTGATTCCTTAAATCCTGGCCTCTTCTAAGCTCTATTTCATCATTTAAAACTTTCACTGGACAGTTTGACCTGAATATTTCATTGGTACCTCAAACTTATCATGTTTAAAACTAAACTCTTCATTATCATCGTTAATTCTCCAGTTCTATCCAAGCCAGTTCTCCCAATGATTTTCATATTTCTGTGGATAAATAGTACCACCATCCTCCTAGACAACCAAGATTGAAATTTCAGATTAATCTTTTATTTCACTTCCTCGTCTTTCATACTTAATCATTTGCCAGATCCTGCCAATGATTACTTCATAATCTCTTTCATATAATGTACTCTTTCCTTTCTATTTCTACTACCTTCACACTATTTTAAGCTATCATTACCCTCATGCCTAGTTTACTACAATATACTCTTCAGTGGGGTTCTTGCCCCCAAAGTCTCCTATGGTCATTACATTCTGCATACCTCTACCAGATAAAGTACTACATTAATATCACTATTATTACTATATTATTATTTTATTATATTTATATTTAATATTATTGTGTTTAATATGTTATTTTATTATACATAAATATATTTATACATTACATTTGTATATCATATAATATATGGTATATAATATATGTTATATTATATACCATTTATTATATGTTGTATATATATTATATATGTTCATAAAACATATTGTGTATATACAACATATATATACACAATATATAATATATGTTCATTATATATCATATATAATATACATTATATACGATATATCATATATTATATATTTGTGTATAATATATGAATATATTAGATATAAATATATTATATTTAATAATTATATTATTGTTAATATCACTATATTCATATAGTACTAAAGTACTATATTAGTATCACTCCTTTGCTAAATAAATAAATGTATACACATATGTATGTGTATAAATGTATGTCTCTCTGTGTGTATATAGACACATGTATACACACATACATACATATATAATACATATTGTATTTATATATGTACACATAAATAATATGTATATATTAAATAAAACTTCAATGGCTCCCCAAAACAAAAAATACAGTAAAAACCTATAATCACAGGAATTGAGGCTGCAAAGTCCCTTAAATGTCGTTTAACCAATCTCTTTATTTTACTGATGAAGAAACTGAGGTTCAATAACATAGAAGAACTCGTCCAAGATTCACACAAGTAGTAAGTATTAGAGCATATTAAAATCTGAGTTTTGGCTTCAAATAATGTGCTCTTTCTGCTACTTGCATAACACAAATAATTTGCTCTCCCCCTTATCTTTCATTATTCTACAACTAGAGTGTAGCCCAATTATACAATTCACAATTCCTAGTACGCGACTTGTTCTTTTCTAGCCCCACCTCCACACACACTTTAAATGTCCTCCATTGTCAGCTTTGCCTATACTTATCTTTATCATCCTTTAAGGTCTAGTTTAAGTGTCAATTTTTTTTTCATAAAACTGCTTCCCTGATCACTCTAGTTAGAAAAGATCTCTTTTCAGAACTCCTGAAACAATTTATCAGAGTTATAGTTTATTTCTAAATATGCCACGTCATCTTGTGCCCCCACCTGAACCTCCCCCCCCCCTCACCCAGTGTAGGTGAGTAGCTTCTCAGTTCACCTTTCAGTAGGTAAGCTAACTCAGTTTAGGTAGAAATGTTTCCCCTTTATCAGAGAGATAAACCATTTACTGTTTGCCTCAGTATCAAAAATCTATGAAAGTTTAAAATATTGCTCCATCCTACTGTTGGGCCAGACAATAATTTGTATGACTTTGGGCCTAAAGACCTTTGTTAAAAACATTTTTTAATTCTTTTAAAAAATGTAGTTAATTCAGATCTTAATTCAACTGCCTAGGAGACATTCAGAAAATGCTTTTAGCCAAAGTAAACAATAATCTGGCAATTTACTCCATTTTGAAAAGTAACAAGACTGACCTTTGACTTGGAAAAGAAAACATCATTAAATATAGCTGTTTGCACATTCTAAAGGAGACTTCTAGCAGTTACAAGTGGGCAATGGGAGAAAACTATTCATTTCTACTCTAAATTTTTCATGTTGAAAAGAATTTATAAGATGCTAAAACTGACAATCTCATCATTTTATAAATAATTTAAAAATTGTAACTATCTTTAATATTAGAGAACCACAAATCTGTTTGTTAATTCTTTCTAACTTGGGTAAGAGAAAATGGAAAAGCAGTTTGGTATAATGGATGGAGAGATAGCTTTTAAGTCAGAATGATGTAGGATCATTTCTTACCTCGAAAACATATTGGCTAAACATAGAAGGCAAATAGGTAGCACAGTGGACAGAGCACTGAACCCGGAGTCAGGGAGATGTGAGTTCAAATATTCAGTTCAAAAATTCAGACACTTAATAGTTGTGTGATCTGGGAAAGTCACTTAATCTTGTTTGGTTTAATTTGCTGAAGAAGGAAATGACACACCACTCCAGTGTCTTTGTCGAGAAAACCCCATGGACTGTATGGTTCATGGGTCACAAAGAGTCAGACAGGATTGAATAACAACAACCTAAAGAAATCACTCAACAACTCAGTGCCCTAGGCAACTCTCTAAAAATATGTGTTGGGAGAGATGTACAGATCTCCACGGCAAGAGGGAGTTTTCTCACCAGGAGTCCCCCATGCCAAGAAAGGCCAAAAAAGTCATAGTTTTAAAAACTGAAATTGACTTACATTTATAGAACAGAAAAAGGCAAGTTTAGAGTATGATCTTATTAAAGAAATATATTGAATATGATTATCGGTGACTATAAACTGAATAATACATGGTGTGGTAGGAAGATGACTAGATAGAGTCATAGAACTTAGGTTCACACCTTCATTTTACCACTTACTACATGTATAGTCTGTTTATATTCTTCTAAAGCTGAATTTTTTAGATTTTCTATTTATTGTTTTGTTAATCTCATTGAAATTTTTTTGTACAGATTCATCCATACACTTTAATTTCATGTAGTTGGGCAGATTGTCCTCTCTTACTCATCTTTTTTTCTCTCTCCATTCCTTATGAATTCCTCCTAGTTTTTAATTTTGGTAATTTGCTTATAAATTATGTAAATTATAAATATATGTAATTTATAAATAAATTTGAATTTTTAGTTGAAGGTTGCAATAAGCGGAGTAGGTAGCCACTTTCTAACATTACTTAACATTAAGATTATGGAATTATAAAGGTTTTAAATTGGAACAGTCCTTACACCTTATTTAGTCCAACCATATCGTTTTACATATGAGAAAATGGAGGCCCAGAGATGTTAAGTTGACTCTCTGATACTAGCTTGTAAAAAGTGAAGAACGTTATTCGAACAGATTAAATAAGGAAAACCTAGACTGACATCCCAAAAAGAAATGCATCCAGTAATCTAATATACAACAAATCTTAACACATTAAATCACTAGGGAATGGTCTCCTTTTAAAAGAGTAGCTGGCAAAACTGCAAAAAAAAATCCAGGAAAAATTATCAAAAATACATAGGATAATAAATTTCAAATGGATAAAAAATCCAAATACAGAAAATGTTAGTACAAAAATTTAGAGAACAGAAGCTTACATTTATTACAGCTAAGGATTCAGTAAAAATTCATAACCAGGCAAGGAAAAAAGAAATCACAAAAGACAAAATATAGTCTTGATTATATAAAACCAAAAGTGTTTTAACACAAAAGTTTTAACACAAAGTCAAAGTAATTATTATCAGAAGAAAAGGCATATATTTGGAAAATAATTGCATTAAATGCCTTTGATAAAAGTATTATATGTAAAATATATTTTAATTGACCCCAAAACCTAAGATAAGAGCTATTCCCTAATAGACATATGGTCAAAAACTATTAAAAACTTTTCAAAAAGCAAAATGCATTCAATCAATAATCACACAACTAAATAACACTAAAAATCAAAAATAAAGGAAAATAAATTGTAAGAACCCTAACATGTTACCTCACCCTTATTAGTGAAAAGATTAAAAAGGACAGAAAAATATTGGTAGAATGACTTTTAAGAATTTGATGTTATTCAATTGTTTTAGTCATGTCCAACTCTTCACAACCCCATCTGAGGTTTTCTTTGCGTAAATGCTGCAGTGGTTTGTCATTTTCTTCTCCAACTCATTTTATAGAGGAGGAAACTGAAGCAAACAAGGTTAAGTGAGTTGGCCAGAGTTACACAGCTAGTAGGTATCTGAGGCCACATTTGAACTCAGGTCTTGCTTACTCCAGGTCTGGCACTCTATGTCACCTAGTTGCTACTTTTAAGACGACAAGTATGCTAATTCAATGTTAGTAGAGATGTGAATTGGCTCTACCATTCTGGAAAACAATTTAAGATAACATGAGAAAAGTTACTTAATTGTTCAGACTTTTTAACCCATAGATTGTAATACTGTAACTAGGCCACAAGGAGTCTGGCACCTAGAAAAAGATGTAGGGACACAAAAATGTCCCTAGCAGTTCTTATGAAAACAAGAAACTGAAAACAAAATGTTATATGAATGCAATGGAATATACACCATAAGGCATGATAAATACAAAGAATTTGGAAAAAATAAAAAGAATTGTACGAAGTTATAGAGAGTTATAAAGACCCAAGAAATATACAAACACACATACATGCACACACACACACACACATACACACATATATATATGTATATAGATAGATAGATAGATAGATAGATAGATAGATAGATAGATAGATAGATAGACATTAAATAACTTCAATAATGTCAACAAGTCAATATTGAGAGGCACTAAAATTTCGGTTGAGTAAATGGTTTATGCCAATATCATGCTATGAAAGTTAAAGAACATTTGCCCTTTTTTTTGTTAACAGATCAGTAAACACAATTTTCAGCGTTTTTATTATAAAGATGGCTTTATCTTTATTATATTATTATATATTTATTATAAAAATGTTATTATTACTTGAAAAGTATCTCTAGCATTAAAATAAAATCTAACATTTTTAAAAAATCATCTTTGTATATTGCAAATCAGAAAAGTAATAAAAGTGAGAATACACTTCAATCTAAACAATTTAAACAAGTTCTCAATACCAAAAGTGTGAAAAAAACCAATTTCATCCAAAAGTAAAGCTGCCATTCCTTAAAAAAATTAAGTGAAACAAAATGGTTCTCATAATAAGGAGGTCAAAAGGAACCAGAAATCTAATTCAGTCAACATGTAATCTCCTTGCCAAGTGGAGGAACAGAGCAACACATATTTAAGGTACAAGCTTATTTACAAAACATTATGGAGGAGGAAGGGGATAGAAGTATTATAAATAATCTCATTAAATGTCAAAAAGTAATTGAGGAGAAAATTAATCTCTGGAGAGCTTTTCCTAAGATCCACCTAAATGAAATCAGATCATGTTGACAAGAATTGTGTTTAGGTACTAGACAATAACATATAGTTGCAAATGAAAGAAGTTTTGAATTTTTATGGTTTTATTTTCACTGATGATGACAGTAGAACCACAAAATTTGGACTTTTACCTCAGTATTCACTGATATTCCATGCAAGGAAATAATATTGGCATTGATGAATATGAAGGTGGAAGTAGTGACTGAACCTAAATGAAAATATATAATAGAAACAACACAACTTTTAAAACCGTTGGGCATCAGATTGGGAGAGTTGCCAAAAAGCAGCATTTTTTTTTACTAGCAGAAAAGTGTGATAGAACAGATGTCAACAATCACTAACCTATATACTTGCCTTTGAATCTCTAGAAAATCTTTCTGAGACTAGTTTATATAAGCATGGAGAACAGTTTTGATGAAAACAGATTTGATATGATCAGAATTTTGATTTCCTACTGGAATGCCTATATATTTATGGTTATACAATGGTGATAGAAGAAACATTTTTTCAGAGTTCAATCAGGACCATGAGAGCAGGTTATTAACTCTACGGGACCAGGTAAATTTACAAAGTCACATGAGAGTAAGACTTTTTCTTATTTTTTTTTCCATTTCTCTGTTCCCTCACCTAACTACAATTCTCAAAGATCCTACAATAGAGGTATGTGAGTGGAGTTAACAAATGATGCCTTGTACTCTCACCAATCACTATCTTAGGATCCCTGGAAAGCGAAGAAATTAGGGAAACATCACTTACATGTCAGGAGTGATGACATTTCCTGTATGTAAAAGGGAAGCTGGGATGTTATTTTTCTTTCTCCCTGCTCTTCCTGAATGTTGATCTGTCACCATTTTCATTCAGCTAGAAAGGAAATGGAGACTTACCATGAGACAAGGACTGGACGTCATGCATATCTCCTTGTAGTATCATGCGGCATCTACCTGAAATTGACTCCTATTCCAGGTTATACCTATATATTCATACATACACACACACACATACACACACATATACATATATATGTATGTATGTATATACCTATATAATCTATACCTGTGCCAAAGTGGTATGTAGGTGGAAAGAAAAAATATTAAATCATCCATTTTCTTTACATGGCATATTTTTCCTCCCATCCCTACTTTCAGGCAAATATTACAGAATAATAGATTAAAGGCATATCATCTGACTTCAAGACATTGCATCGTCTTATTCAAAGTATAATAAAGAGTTCCTTGGAAGTCATGGGTATATTTGCTATTCAGGAACAACTAAAAAGTTTCATGGAAGTTAAGAAATTACAATAATAATGTGGATTTGCTATTCACATAATTTATATTTATGTTATATTTATATGTATGGTATATTTGTATATAGCATGTTTTACTATATACACATAAATTTTGATTATAAAAAGATAAATTATATGGTTTTATTTTGCGAAAACTTCACATTCTCTTATTATTACATATGATTACGTTTAAAGTATTTCTCCTTATACAGCCCATCTGGTTTGATTCTATGATTATGATCAGATTTATATCTATATGGCCAAAACATTCTAAAAGGAACATCAAGAATTCCCATAATAACTCTTTAGGATACATTGCTATATGTTTTTAATATGGAGCTTTGTAATTGTGACTTGTTTAAAGACTGAAAAATCTGACAGAGGAACTCAAGGGGAGTTGAAGTATAGAAGTTGCTGAGAGTTTTAGATTGTCACCTCAATGAAAACTGATACTAGATGTATCCCACTCATTGACTGAAGATAAGCCTTGGAAAAGACACTCTTTGGAGTTAAAGACTTCATAATCATGGGAAGATCTATGTTGCTGAAAAAAGAAATGGTAAGGTGTAAGTGCCAGAGAAATGAAGTAGGTCCTTTTAGTCCAATCTCATACTTAGTAGGGTGCAAGCTGCTACTACAAGTTGTTCGCACATATTATTTGCCCCATTTTATTTATCTATCTTTTCTATTACTTTCAAATAAAATCTTATGTATTTTGTTATTCACAGAAAATGTTGCTTTCCAACAAAAGGAATAACAACAAAAAACGACCCACATTTTCAGAATCCCTTTGGAGATATATTAAAGAAATAAATAAAGGAAGATGCTTACCTCTCACAACAAAGAGATTTATGAGAAACTCTCCTCAAAGGAGATGTTATTTGAAGATGGAGTTATATTTGTGAGAAATAAAAATACTGAACTGTGTTGCTTTTGATAACTGTGACTTTACTAGGCCATAGACTCTTCAAGTGAGGTTATGCTAAATAACAAAACGTCTCAGTATATTGGAAAATATAGATTTGTATTATGAATTATGACTTTGTTATGAGTATAAAATTTCATTAAAGAAAAGATTGAGAAAATGTTTTATACAGTTTTATAAAATTCAAATAAACTCGTAAAATAGATTATGATCAAGGAAATATGATCGATATTACATAAAAGAAAAATAAATCATCTTCCTAATTGGAACAAATTCTGTATTGTATTATATGTTGGTGATACATGAGAATCCTTTCGGCTTTAAGTATAACTTTTGCTTGAACTTTAATTAAAAGAATGAAGTTTTTGTAAACAGAAACGTTTTGTTTTCCCAAACCCCAAGAAACACATGCACACACTCACACTCACTCACTCACACATATACACACATACACACACATTACTAATGAGGCACTATGTATAACGTCAAAATAGTCTTGTACAAGAGGTAGCCGTTTCATAGACTTACTGTACAAGTATGGTATACATAGATACACATAAGTATATGGATTTAAGCTGACATTAGAAAAGATGTATTCCAGTATAACTATTCAGATTCTACCAGTGTAGGTTATACAACTTTAAAAATTGTTTTAGTTACTTAAAGTTCTATTCCCAATTATTTGGTAAATTTAGCTCGTTACACTACATCCAAAACCATTTATCCAAGAGAAGTATAATTTATTAATTAAGCTGATGTAAAGAAGTCTTACATGTACTTTGTTTTACTATATTCCCTTCATAATATATTCCCTCTTTTTTGCTCTTAAGATCATTCTAATTCTAAAGAGCATAAACAGTATTATAAATTACATTTTGATTATACCAATAGGCAGACATAAATTTGATTAAAAGCTAATTGGAAGGTCAGTTTTTAGGACACTTTGGAGAGGGCCAGGCTTTTAAAGGCGTATTAGAAAATAACAGTTGAAATATTTTGTACTTCAGCAAAACACCGTATTTAATGGAGGAAAAGGTTTAGACAGCCTAAAATTTTCTGGTTTTAATATTATGTTATCTGTTAGTTGAGTGAATTTATATCGATTTAGAGTTTTACAAGAGGTTCATGTAAAACTCGGAATTCACGAAGTGAAAGATCTTGAATTTGGGGTGGGGGCAGGGCAGGGAAATCTTTTCAGGCCAGCAGCAGCTGGAGGATGCTGAGAGGCCTGGAAACGATCAGATGAGATCTTTGGAAGGTGCTTATAAATCAAAACGTTATTTTTTATTGTTAGATCACCGCAGGACGACGGGCACAGCATTTCCCTCGCCCCAGACCTTTCCGGATAACGAGTCAGCCCAGCTGCATCTTCGTGAGTCCTGCCTGATTCGGGGTGAGGGCATTGAACTAGGGAGGTGTCACTTACGACTGAATTTTCCGTCGTGGCTTTGACAGTGAAGCCGTCAGACACCAGGAGTGCGGCTGGTGCACTGGGGCTCCTGTAGCGGCTGTAGCGGCTGTAGTTTGGTCCTCTTCATCACCTTCTCTGGACTTTAGGTTCAAGGTCTCTTTTCCTGCCCTCATCTTCCTATGAAATGTCTTGCTCCCACATGCAGTGCTTTAAGAATGACTGGGCAGGGGAGGGGAG
>JAQQSZ010019116.1:0-10435 GCA_028646595.1 Phalanger gymnotis
AAATTAAAAATATCTATAGGCATATGAAAAAATCCTCTAAATCCCTACTGATTAGAGAAATGCAAATCAAAACAACTCTTAGGTAAAACATCTCTCCTGTCAGATTGCCTAAAATGACAAAACAGGAAAATGATAAATGCTGGAGAGGATGTGGGAAAATTGGAACATTGTTACATTGCTGGTGGAGTTGTGAACTGATCCAGCCATTCTGGAGAGCAATTTGGAAGTATGCCCAAAGGGCTATAAAAATGTTCATACCCTTTGACCCAGGAATACCACTTCTAGGGTTGTATCCCAAAGAGATCACACAAGTGGGAAAAAGACCCATATACCAAAAAATATTTATAGTGGCTCTTTTTGTAGTAGCTAAGAATTGGAAATCAAGGGGATGCCAATCAATTGGTGAATGGCTGAATAAGTTGTGGTATATGAAGGTAATTGGATACTATTGTGCTATAAGAAATGAGGATGATACGGACTTTATAACAACCTGGAAAAACCTACACAACATAATGCTGAGTGAGGGGAGCAGAACCAGGAGAACATTTTACACAACCACAGATATATGGATTTTGTGAGGACTAACCTTGATAGACTTTGATCTTGTCAGCAACACAAGGTGCAAAGATGGCTCCAAAGGACTCACGATGGAGAGTGCTATCTACATCCAAAGAAAGAACTATGAAGTATGAATACAGATTGAGGCACACTTTATGCCCCCCTTCCCCCTCTTTTTTCACTCTTTTGGTTTTTTTGGAGGGGGGTTTGGTTCTGTTTCTTCTTTCTCATGATTCATTCCATTGGTCAAAATTCTTCTTCACAACTTGAATAGTGTGTAAGTAAATTCAATGTGAAGTTATATGTAGAAGATATATCAGATTCCATGCCATCTTGGGGAGGGCGGGGGCGGGGGAAGGGGGGAAGAAAATCTGGAACTCAAAATTATGTAGAACTGAGTGTTGTAAACTAAAAATAAAAAAAAATTAAAAAAATGAAGGCGGACTGAGAAAAGCCACATGCAGAAAGTAATATTTGAGCTCAGAACTGAAAAAAGCCAAGGAAACTAAAAAGTGCAGATGAGGAGGGAAGAAAACCTCGGAATTTCATACTGCACGAGCAGGTTCAAGATCTGAGTCCTAAATATCTTATAATGCCTGTTGTTGTTACTGAGTCATTTCAATCATGTTCAATTCTTTATGACCCCAAATGAGGTCATATCTTTGCAAAGATATCGGAGTGGTTTGCCATATCCTTCTCAGGCTCATTTTACAGATGATGAAACTAAGGCAGAGTTAAGTGACTTTTCCAGGGTCACACAGCAAGTAAGTGTCTGTGGTCAGATTTGAAATCATGAAGGGGAGTCTTCCTGACACCAGGACTGGCAGTCTAACCACTGTGCCACCTGGCCACGTGGAATGTATATAGCACTATAAAGCTTACAAAGCTTTTAAAAACATTTTCATATTTAATAAACAATTCAGTGACATAGACATAGGCACAAATATTATTATCATCCTTATTTTACTGAGGAGACTTGCCTAGTTTCACAGAGTTATTAAGTGTTAGACATGGGTCTTTCTAACTCCAAGTCCATCTTTCTGTCTATTTTTTGGAGGGAGGAAGGCAGGGCAATTGGGGTTAAGTGACTTGTGCAAGATCACATAGCTAGTAAATATGACAAGTGTCTAAGGCCAGATTTGAACTCAGGTCCTCCTAACTCCAGGGACGATGTTCTACTCACTGTGCCACCTAGCTGCCCCTTGTCTATTATATTTTAACTTCTCTTCTCCTCAGCTTTTCTAGATTGCTAAGAAGAACTGCGTATAAAGTTTCGGCGGGCTATAGGATGTCACACAGTCTTTTTCTGATCTTCCCCTTTTTACTCATGGTTGCAATAGGATGCAAAAATCAGGACCAAAAAGGAGCAAAAGCAACGGAACAAGAGTCCCAGATATGTAAAACCAACAAAAATACCACTGTAAAATTACCCAAGTGACGATAGATACTGCTTTTTCCTCTGACATTTCTACCTTCCCTTTTAGTTCAGACTCAAGAGAAGCCCAACAGCAGGCCATGCAGGAAGTTGTCTTCATTTGCACCCCACCTGCCATAAAAACAACCCTTCAATATTATTAGGCACAAAATTTTCTTGATGATTATTGTTCAGTTTGTACCACTGCTAAAATAAAAGACATACAAATTAATGACTCCATTGATTGTTTTTTACCTCTGAAAATCCCATTTTTTCTTTCTATAATGCGAAAAGAAATTATGATATTTTGAAAGGACTTATTTAATAGATTTAAAAAATCCAGGTTTTGGAAATTTGGCAGAGCATGTTTAAAATGCTATTTTACAAGTTTAGCTCTCTGGAGACCTTGGGTGCTGAGCGCTTTGTTGCATCTTATTTTTGGAGAGAAACACGCCAGCTTTAGAGTCATTGGAACTCATACCCACCAGTAAAACAGTAATTTGGGGGGAGGGGAAGGTGAGTGGGAATGCTTGAACCTTACTCTCACCAGGATTGGCTCAAAGAGGGAATAGCATACACATAGGAAAGTAGGAGAGAAAAGCATAAGAGAAAGGGGAAGGGTCAACTGATAGAAAGGAGAGCAAATTGGGGGAGGTGGTAGTCAGAAGCTTGAGGGAACCAGCTAGAGCTTGCATTTCCCTTGTATCATCATTAAGAACCTAAGGTTACATCTATACTACAAAGAAGCATTGTAATAAGACTTCAGTGGAGGAGATGCAATACCAATGGCATTATCAGAGTGTGAGAGGATTATAAAGCATTATGAAATCACATACACCTGGGAAGGATCAGAGACGTTTTTATGGCACTTGAGCCAAGTGTCTGAAGTATGGGAGTATGCCAATGGAAGGAGAGGATTCATAGATCCAGGGCTGGAATGGTCCTTGAAAAGTCATCTCACCCATCTTTCTTATTTTATATATGAGAAAACTTAGGCTCAGAGAAGTCAAATAATTTGCCCAAGATTATATAGATTCATTCACTCATCGTTGTCTTTAGTACTGAAATAGGACCAAAATGACATCACAACATGACTGTGGCTGATCAGACCAATATGTGCTCAGAAGGCTCTACCACAAATCAGGTATGAACAGGCTGCATGAGCATCAGAGAATTTGAACCTAGGAACAAGGATCAAGTCAATTTGGGTGGAAAATAAATTAGGAGAGAGTTAAAGTTGGAAAAGTAGGGTGGCTTCCAACCATGGAAAACTTAGAGTGTCCTGTTGAGGCATTTTGACTTGATTCAGTAGTCAATGGGAAAACACTGAAGGGTTTTGGCCAGTTTATTAACACAATTAGGCCTGTGTATTCACCATTTAGAAAGTGATCTTTTGCTAGCTACCAGTATGAGACCAAGGCTGCTACATTCAGAGCTTTATTTCTTCAATAAGTTGGGGGAGGAAAGGGAGGCCTCCAGTGAGTAATAGTTATTCTAGGATCAAAACTTGGATAATGCTTTTTTCTGATTACATGTCACTTTGTATCATCTCCTTGGTATTTTTCATCAAAGGCTGTTACTTAATACGTAATACATGTATTATGTGTGAATACATGTGAATATATGAATACATAAGCTCTGTATTCATTAAATATTAATAAACAGGTGTAATATTTTTTAAAGTTATATTGGAATGTTCACATGGCCCAGCCAGATGTGGTTGCCAGAACTTTCCTATGTGCTGCTGAACTGGTCACGTCATATTGCCCTTGAACACTCCCCTCCCAAGTCCCTAGGAGCCTATTTCCAAGTGCCTTCGGCCAGCAATAGACCTCAGTTTGCACAAAGAAAAGCTAGGAATATCATTAGATCCTTGCTCACTAAGGCAAATGATAGAAAGAGAGGAACTTTGTATTTCCCAAAGTGAAAGTTTGTAGAATTTTTAATGAGTGAAAAATGAAGAGTATATTCTGTTCCTGAGGTTTGGTTTTCACCCCACCCTTGGACAGATTCCTAGATCATGCATGGGGAAAATCAGAGCACATGGAAAGCCAGTAGAATTCTTGCCTCACATAGATGCTAATGTTGCTGAGCTAACGGGTTAGAGATGAAGGAAAAAATGTTCATTGTACACTTAAGTAATCTATACTATATCTTGGGTCCCTTGTGAGCTACTATCATAGCATCACTCCAAGTTAATTGGGTTTACTCAAGCCAATGCCATCACTATTTATTAAGCAATTTGCCTATCATTTGTTAGCTAGGCCTGGGGAAAGGGATATGTACAGGAAAAGGCGCTAAGCCTGAGATTTTATTAGTATAGGGAATTCCCTGGTAAAGAATGCTACTAATGCTACTAATGCAAGTTGGTACTTTCTCTGAAACTTACAGGTTTAGAGATTTCTCCAGGGTACTAAGAGGTAAAGTCACTTGCCTAGGATCACCTAGTTAATATGGGTCAGAGGTGGGACTAATCTTTTTGGAGCTGAGTCCAGTTCACTACCCATAACTTCAAGCCACCTTGCTGGGGGTTCAAAGAAAAGAATATAGAAATCCTTGTTCTCAAGGTGCTAACATCTTCCCCATACTCCAAGACTCAGCTCAAATGTACACAGAAAAGTCAATAAATATTACATATACATATATGTATATATTACATATATTTCTATTTATAAAATAATTTTATTGGTAAAAATATGCATATTAAATAAAATTCAACCTGTAATATAAGTGAATACCTCTGCCCCCAAAGAGTATTTTATTTTTTTACAGGTGTCAAAATATTTCACCTTCAAATCACATACTAAGATCTAATATGCAGACAGAACTGAAAACAGCCTTCCAAACACCGATAATCACAAAATCTCAATTGCCTCATTCTAATCAACTACATAAAATATGTGTGTGTGTGTGTGTGTGTGTGTGTGTGTGTGTGTGTGTGTGTGTGTGTGAGAATCAAGTAGAGTCACTGGTGGGGAGACAGAGAGAGAGAGAGAGAGAGAGAGAGAGAGAGAGAGAGAGAGAGAGAGAGGGCGTGGGGGGAGAAACCAAGTAATATTACTGGGAGTGGCAGTATGGGAAACCATAACAACTTATCATCTTCATTAGATGCTTGGCCATGTCACTCTTCTTCATACCTACATTTTATTATGACTAAAATATTTCCCATTCCTCCTGTCCTTCTCCACTATCTTTTAAGCCTTTGAACAATTGGATACGAGGTATAGAACAATCTCCCCCTGCTTTACCCTCCTCCATTCCTTTTCACAAGTTGGATAGTACTTCCTCCAGGAAGCCTTCCTAGATTCAGGAATTCAGTCAACTTTCTAACTCACTAGAATAATTTCTAATTTATTCACCCTGTAGAGTCATAATTGTATAATCATATTTTTGGTGGTGGCATAAATGATTGTCTTAGCTTCCTGCTCGATCTTTTACCACAATCTGGTTATCTTACTAACTCATTGATCTGTTCATCTTACTCCTCTATGCAAAATCCTTCAGTAGTTGTCATTACCTAATGAAAAAAAAAAGTTCCTATTCCAAGCATTCAAGGCCTTGCATAGCCTTTTCTCAATCTACCTTTTCTAGGCTTTTTACATGCTATTGTCCTTTATAGGCACTACATCGCTGCTAAACTAGACTCTCCACCACCTCCATTTTGCACAATATTCTCTGGTGTTTCTTTGATGACAAGGTGTGCTATGAGTGGGATGGACTCTTACCCTCAGTCATATTTTTTTTTGGCAAAGTGTCTTTTTCTTCTTCAATCCCAACTCTGTTGTCACCTTCTTAAGGAATCCTATGAAAATCCCAAGATTTACACCTATGGATTAGAAGTCTCACTACCTTCCTGCTATGACTTTTGTGAGGAGGTCTGAGCTGCTGACATTGACAAGGAAGCCTAGCTAGGATTCTTATTGAGTTTTTAAAACTAGAATTATTTCCATATAATTTAGACCTTTTAAAATGTATTTTCATTAATAGATTCATACAAATAAACTCATAAACTCAATAAAAATAGTTGGTGCTCTGGGATGGTTTATACCCATTCTTTGGTCCACAGGATCACCACAAATTAAAATACTACTTCATTTCAAGGTGGTCTTTAAAATTATTCAGCAATAAGTTACTTTGAGAATGATGGGGGAGGTTTGACCCCAAGGGGAATAGAAACATTTGCTAATTTTATATTTTAATTGAGGATTTTATTTGAGACCATTACCAAGAAGGCTTAGCAACCAATTTATAAGCCCTTTAAAATCAATCTATGGCCCATATTGTGTACTAATTCTAGAAAACACTCCTTGTCTCAGAACAGAAGGCCAATGTCATGTGGGTCTTTGTCCCATTTGTATGATCTCTTTGAGATACAGACCTAATAGTGGTATTGCTGGGTCACAGGGTATGCACATTTTTATAGCCTTTTGGGCATAGTTCTAAATTGCTCCCCCCAAAATGGTTTGATCAGTTCACAACTCCACCAACAATATCAAGCCTTAACTTTTTTATGTCATTCCCTCAAATTCATCTTATACTTGTACCCTCTGCCTATGTACATTCCTTCTATCTGTACTGTTAGTGATAAAATTTTTAAGAATTACAAATATCATCTTCCCACTTGGGGATATAAATAGTTCAGCTCCACTGAATCCCTTACGTTTTTGGGGCTTGATATTGGAGGTCAAATTTTTGGCTTTGTTCTGGTCTTCTCCTTATGAAGGCTTGAGATCCTTCTATTTCATTAAATGACCATTTTCCCCCTTGATGAATTATGCTTAATTTTGCTAGGTAAGCAATTCTTTGTTGTAGTCCTAGTTCCTTTGCCCTTCAGAATATCATGTTCTATGACCTTTAATGTTGCAGCTGCCAAATCCTTTGTGATCCTGATCGTGACTCCCCAATATTTGAATTGTTACTTTCTGGCCACATGTAGTATTTTTTCTTTGACCTGATAGTTCTGAAATTTGTCTACTGGCTTTCTTGGAGTTTCTATTTTGGGACCAGTGGATTCTTTCAATGCCTATTTTGCTCTCTGGTTCCAGGACATTAGGGTGCTCTTCCTTGATAATTTCCTGGAAGAAGCTGTTCAGCTCCATCTTTTGTTTATGGCTTTAAGATAGTCCAATGATTCTGAGATTCTCTCTCCTGGATCTATTTTCTGGTTTTCCCTGTGAGAAATTTTACATTTTCTTCCATTTTTTCATTCTTTTGAGTTTGTTTGATTGATTTATGATGTCTCATATTATCATTAGCTTCTACTTTCCCAATTCTAACTTTTAAAGTTTTGTTTTCCTTAATTAGCTTTTGTACTTACTTTTCCATTTTACCAACTGTGCTCTTTAAGGAGTAGTTTTCTTCAGCGGATTTTTGCATCTCCTTTTCCATTTCCCTGATTCTACTTTTTAAGCAGTTTTCCAAGCTATTGTTTTTTTTCATAATTCTATTGCATCACTGTCATATCTTTCCCCCATTTTTCTTTGACCTCTCTTATATAATGTAACAGTAAGGCAAGATTCTTGATATCAATGGTAACCATGAATATGCCTGTATAGTTCAGAATTACGAAGTATGAGAGACTCTCTGTACAGAAGGCAGAAAGGGGCAGAGCCAACATGGCATCTGGAAAGCAGGGATTCGCTTAAGTTCTCCCCCAAATCCTTCCAGACTCCTGTAAAAATGGCTCTGAATAAATTCAAGAGCTACAGAACCCACAAAATAGCAGAGAGAAACAGGTCTCCAGCCCAGGACAGCCTGGATGGTCTCTGGAAATGGCCTTTCATGCCTTGCTGGGAGTGGAGCACAGCCTAGCATGGGCTGTGCCAGGACAGACCACACTGGGAGTCAGGTGGGCAAAGCAGTCCTTAGGGCCATGAATCACTGGGCTGTAGCAGTTACCAGACTTCTCAACCCACAAAGGCTAAAGACCACAGAGCAGGTTAGTGGGAAAACTTCTGGATTGGAGTGAAAGTAGTCCAGCCCCAGCCCTGGGGGTGGTGGAGGTGGAGAGGCAGTGGCAGCAGCAGCAGCAGGAAGCTTCTGTGGCTACTTCCAGAGCTCCAGCATCAGATGCTTCCAGAGGTCCTGGCCCATGCAGTGGGAGGAATCTAGCAGTGGATGTGGGCAGGAGTGTAGGGAGCACTTTGCTGGTGCAGAGGCAGTGTTCTCTTGCTTTGCCCTGCTTGGATCTGGATCATGGTCCTCGTTGGCAGTTCTTGGGGGAGGAGGAGTGCTGCTGTGGCAGAGCTTGCAGTGAGTGTGGAGTAGAAGTTGCTCAGAAACAGCAGCACAGCCCCTAAAGCTTGGGACAAAGTACTCTGCAAGCAGTCATACCTTGACAAAAAGCTCAAAGGTCAAGTGGTTGGCTGAGAATATCAACAGGCAGTGCCAAAGAACTCAGAATCAGACTATAGTATCTTCTTTTGGTGACAAAGAAGATCAAAACATATAGCCAGGAGAAGTCAACAAAGTCAAAGATCCTACATCAAAAGCCTCCAAGAAAAATATGAGTTAGTCTCAGGCCATGGAAGAGCTCAAAAAGGATTTGGGAAAGCACGTAAGAGAAGTAGAGGAAAAATTGGGAAGATAAATGAGAATGATGCAAGAAAATCATGAAAAACAAGTCAATGACTTGCTAAAGGAGACCCAAAAAATGCTGAAGAAAATAACACCTTAAAAATAGACTAACCCAAATGGCAGAAGAGCTCCAAAAAGCCAACGAGGAGAAGAATGCCTTGAAAGGGAGAATTAGCCAAATGGAAAACGAGATCCAAAAGACCACTGAAGAAAATACCACCTTAAAAATTAGATTGGAGTAAGTGGCGGCTAGTAACTTTGTGAGAAATCAAGAAATTATAAAACAGAACAAAAGGAATGAAAAAATGGAAGACTGTGAAATATCTCATCGGAAAACCAGTGATCTGGAGAATAGGTCCATGAGAGACAGTTTAAAGATTATCGGACTACCTGGAACCCATGATCAAAAAAGAGCCTAGATATCATCTTTCAAGAAATTATCAAGGAAAATTGCCCTGATATTCTAGAACCAGATGGTAAAGTAGAAATTGAAAGAATCCACTGATCACCTCTTGAAAAAGATCCCACAAAGAAAACTCCTAGGAACATTATAGCCAAATTCCAGAGTTCCCAGGTCAAGGAAAAAATGTTGCAAGCAGCCAGAATGAAAGAGTATTGTGGAAACGCAATCAGGATAACACAAGATTTAGCAGTTTCTATATTAAGGGACCAAAGGGCATGGAATATGATATTCCCGAGGTCAAAAGACCCAGGATTAAAACCAAGAATCACCTACCCAGCAAAACTGAGTATAATATTCCAAAGCAAAATGTGGATTTTCAATAAAATAGAGGACTTTCAAGCATTCTTGATGAAAAGACCACAGCTGAATAGAAAATTTGATTTTTCAAATACAAGAATACAAGAATCAAGAGAAGCATGAAAATGTAAACAAGAAAGAGAAATAATGAGGGACTTACTAAAGTTGACCTATTCTGTTTACATTCCTACAAGGAAAGATGACGCTTGTAACTCATGAGACCTTTCTCAGTATTAGGGCAGTTGAAAGGAATATACACATATATAGGCAGAGGGCACAGGGTGAGTTGAATGTGAAGTGATGATATCTAAAAAACTGAATTAAATTAAGGGGTCAAAGAGGAATATATTGAGAGAGGGAGAAAGGGAAAGATATAATGGAATAAATTATCTGACATAAAAGTGGCAAGAAAAAGCAGTTCTGTTGGAAAGGAAGAGGAGACAGGTGAGGGGGAATGAGTGGATCTTGTTCTCATCAGATCTGGCTTGAGGAGGGAATAACATACACACTCAATTCAGTATCTTACCCCACATCAAAGTAGGGGGAAGGGGATAAGAAAGGGGGAGTGATAAAAGGGAGGGCAGATTGGGGAAGGAAGTAATCAAAAACAAATATTTTTGAAAAGAGACAAGGTCAAGGGAGAAAATTGAATAAAGGGGGACAGGATAGGATGGAGGAAAATATAGTTAGTCTTTCACAACATGATTATTGTGGAAGTGTTTTGTATATTGATACATTTGTGGCCTATGTTGAATTGCTTGCCTTCTTAGGGAAGGTGGGTGTTGGGAGGGAAGAGGGGAGAAAATTTGGAACTCAAAGTTCTACAAGTGGATGCTCAAAAAAAGGTTGTTTTTGCATATAACTAGGAAATAAAATATACAGGCAATGGGGCATAGAAATCTACCTTGCCCTACAAGAAAGCAAGGGGAAAAGGGACTGGGTGGGGAGTGGGATGACAGAAGGGAGGGCTGACTGGAGAATGGGGCAATCAGAATATATGCCATCTTGGAATGGGAAGGAGGGTAGAAATGTGGAGAAAATTTGTAACTCAAAATCTTGTGGAAATCAATGTTGAATATAATTAAATTACTTTGGATTAAAAAATAATAATAAATAAAAAATAGAAG
>JAQQSZ010019117.1:0-10434 GCA_028646595.1 Phalanger gymnotis
ACACACACACCAGGCAGAAGTGCAGATTATGGGTGATCCCCAGGACCCTCAGCCCAGTATAGGAGTCTGCTGGAGCTATGGGAGACACCAGAACAGAGCCTGTGGCCATGGGAGCAGCTAGACCTGAGGGCTCCAACCCATAGTCTAAAGGCGTGAAACTCACCTTCTTGAACTTCCAGGAGCCATGATGACCAGGTAAAACATCTCTTATCCTTTCCTTCCTCACTCAGATAATATTCTTCTGAGAGAAACCCTGGAATGGGTGGGGGGAGGGCTTCAGTAGCCTTTTAGCTTTGGAAACTGGGGAGAAGGCCCTTCTTGTGGTGGCAGAAAGAGACAAGCGAGGAAAGAGATGTATCCCAGCAGGACCTACCTCCTCAGAACAGTTCGGCTTCTTGAGCCCCAGTAGGGTGGAGCCAACAAGCATCAACACCAGGACTCCAAATGTGTCTTCGCATAGCCAGGGGAAGTGGCATACACCAGAGCAGGCAACTGCTTAGACCACCCTTGCTGTGGCAAAGTCCTAGGGGAAGAGGAGACTTCCAGGAGCCAGGCCACCTGTCCCCCACACCTCATGAAACCAGAGGCCACAGCACACAAAGCCAGTAACCAGGCTCACAGTTCTTAGCACAAGAAGCTTGGGACACAGCCCACTGAATGCCAGAAGCAGAGATCTACTTTAAAAGACTACCATTATGAAGAAACAATGAAGAAAACCAAGGAATGTTGAGTCTTATTATGGAGACAGGGAAGATCAAAATACCAGTTCAGAAGATGAGAGCAAGAACATTATACCCACATCTGTAACTTCAAAAGGGAATGTGAACTGGTCTCACACCTAAAAAGCATTCCTGAATGGGCTCAAAGAGGATTCTAAAAACAAAATTAGAAAAGAAAAAGAAAAAAAAATCACCAATGAAAACAAATCTTTAAAAACTAAAATTGGTGAAAAGGTTAGAAGAGAGTAAAATAGTAATCAAAACAATCCACCAATCAACCCCTGAAAAATATCCCAAATTGAAAATTCCAAGGAATATTGTAGCCAAATTCCAGAATTATCAGGTCAAGGAGAAAATACTGCAAGCAGCTATAAAGAAACAATTCAAACATTGTGTAACTACAGTTAAGATCATACAGGACCTAGCAACTTCTAAATTAAAAGATAGGAAGGATTGGAATATGATATGCTGAAAGGTAAATGAGATTGGACTACAACCAAGGATCAATTAGCCAGCAAAACTGGCCATATTTTTTTAAGCAAGGAGATGGACATTCAATGAAGTAACAGAACTGCAGTCCTTCCTCATGAAAAGGCCAGAGCTCCATGGAAAATTTTATCTTCAAATAAAAACAAAAACGTAAAGAAGGGGAAAAATTTTGTTATTAAATAAGGGAAATTGTTTACCTCCTTATATAGGATTATATTGTTTTATATGTTATATATACATATATATATGCATACACACATACACACACATATATGTATATATATGTCAATCTTGAGAATGGTACAGTTGTTATGACAATTAAAAGGGATATACATAGAATGAGGGTGTCAGTATTAAGTAACTGATGTGATGATAAAAAACATAATTAAGGGGGGCAAAGGGATTGACATGGGAAAAGAGGTAAGAAGGAGGTAGGAAAGGGTAAATTACAGTACATGAAGAGGCACAGAAACATATTATACTAGAGGGAAAGAAGAGAGGGACACAAGCAGTATTTGAGCCTTACTTTCATTGGATTTGGGTCAAGGAGGCAATACCATACTCTGATAAGTACAGCAATTAAATTTGTCCTACAGGCAGCAGGTGGGGAAAGGGAAAAGAAAAGGGAGGGAAGAAGGAGCAAGAGGAAAAGGGTAAGATAAGGGAAGGGTGTTAATAGGGAGAGAAAATTGACGGGGGTGGTGGATACAAGCAAAACTCTTTTAAGGAGTGGAAGGGAGAAATAAAAGCATAAAAGGGGGAAGGGGATAGGATGGAGAAAGCGACACAGATAGTAATCATAGAATGTGAATGGGAAGAACTATCCCATAAAATGGAGGCAGATAGCAGAATGGACTGAAAACCATAACCCTAATATATGTTTACAAGAAACACATTGGAAACAGAGACACATGTAGGGTAAAGGTAAAAGGTTGGAGTAAAATATATTATGCTTCAGCTGAAGTACAAAAAAAGCAGGGCTAGCAATCCCAATCTCAGAAAAAGCTAAAGCAAAGATAGATCTAATTAAAAGAGATGAGAAAGGACACTATTTCCTGCTAAAATGCACATAAACAATGAAGCAATATCACTACTTAACATATATGCACCAAGTGGTTCAGCATACAAATTTTTAGAGGGGAAGTTAAGGGAGTTATACGAGGAAATACACAGCAAAACTATAGTAGAGGGAGACCTCAACTTCCCCCTCTCTGAACTTGATAAATCTAACCTCAAAATAAACAAGCAAGAGGTTAAAAAAGTGAATAGAATTTTACAAAAGACAGATATGATAGACCTCTGCAGAAAACTGAATGGGGATAAAAAGGAATATACATACCAAAACTTATTGGATGCAGCAAAAGCTGTTCTTAGGGGAAGCTTTATAGCTCTAAATGCTTTCACAAATAAAATAGAGAAAAAGCAGATCAATGAATTGGGCATGCAACTGAAAAACATTCACAGTTATGATTACTGTCTATGTCTTTTCCCTTCCACCCTTCAAAAGAGTTTTGCTTTTGATCACCATCTTCCTCAATTTTCCCTCCCTGACATCCCTCCCTTCCCCTGCTACTTTTTCCCTCTCTTCTTTGCGCCCTCCCCTTTTCTTTCCCCTTTCACCTCCTACAGCCTGTAGGACAAGTTTGATTTCTATACTTATCATAGTATGTTATTCCCTGCTTGAACCAAATCCAATGAGAGTAAAGCTCAAATAGTGCTTTTCTCCCTCCTTTTTTTTCCCTCTATGTTTTTGTGCCTCTTCATGAGACTTAATTTAGCCTTTTCTACCTCCTCCTTACCGCTTTTCCCAAAACAATCCATTTATTCTCCTTAATTATGTTTTTTATCATCACATCAGTTACTTTATATTGATACCCTCAGTCTATATTTTATATATATATAATGCATATATATAATGTACATTATATATATATTCCTTTCAATTGTCATAACTGTACCATTCTCAAGATTGACATACATATGTGTATATATATATATGTGTGTGTGTGTGTATACATATATACACATAACATATATAAATCAATATAACCCTATATAAGGATGTAAACAATTTTCCCTTATTGAATATTATAATTTTGTTTGTCTCTCTCCCTGTTTACGTTTTTGTGCTCTCTTGAATTTTGTATTTGAAGATCAAATTTTCCATGGAGCTCTGGCCTTTTCATCAGGAAGGTCTGCAATTCCCTTATTTCATTGAATGTCCATCTCCTTGCCTGAAAAATTATGCTCAGTTTTCCTGGCTAGTTGATCCTTTTTTGTAGTCCAAGCTCCTTTGCCCTTCAGAATATCATATTCCAATTTCTCCTTCCTTTTGATGTAGAAGCTGCTAGGTCCTGTGTGATCCTAACTGTAGCTCCACAATATTTGAATTGTTTCTTTATTGCGGCTTTTGCAGTATTTTCTCCTTGACCTGATAATTCTGGATTTTGGCTACAATATTCCTTGGAGTTTTCAATCTGGGATCTCTTACTGGGCTTGATCAGTGGATTCTTTCAATGGCTATTTTACCCTGTGGTTCTAGGACCTCAGGGCTATTTACTTTGATGACTTATTGGAAGATGATGTTCAAGCTCTTTTGTTTTATCATGGCTTTCGGATAGACCAATAATTCTTAGATTATCTCTCCTGGATCTATTTTCCGGGTCAGTTTTTTCTCTTTTCTAATCAGGTATTTCATGTTTTCTTCTATTTTTTTCATTCTTCTGATTTTGCTTGAGTGACTCGATGTCTCATAGAGACATTAGTTTCTACTTGCCAAATTCTAATTTTTAATGTTTTGTTTTCTTCATTTAGCTTGTCTACTTACTTTTTCATTTGGTTAACTTTACTTTAAAATTGAGATATTTTCTCCATTTATATTCTGAATCTCCTTAACCATTTTGCCAATTTTACTTTGTTCTCATTAGTGAATTTTTTTCCATTTTTTTATTTTCTTCTAATTTAGTTTTTGAAGTCATCCTTGAGTTCTTCCAGGAATGCTTTTTGGGATGGAGACCAATTCATATTCCTTTTTGAGGTTTCAGATGTGTTATAGTGTCAATGCTGTCCTCTTCTGAATTGGTATTTTGATCTTCCCTGTCTCCATAATAGGAATCAATAGACTTTGGCTTTCTAGTTTGTTTGTTTTTTTTATGGTGTTTGTTTTTGTTTTTTTCCCCTAGCTTTTAAAGTGGATTGCTGCTTCTGGAGCTCACTAGCTTTGTGTGCTGTGGCTTCTGGTTTTATGAGGTGTGGCAAGGGATGGTCTGGCTGCTGGAAGTCTCCTCTTCACCTGTGGCTACACTGTATAGCAGGGCTGATCTCATCTGTTGTCTGCATTGGTGTCTGCCACTTCCCCTGGCTATGCGAAAGCACATCTGGCGTCCTGGTGTTGATGTTTGCTAGCTCTGCCCCCCTGGGGCTCAGGAACTCCAGCTAGTCTGCTGTGGTGGGGCCTGTTGGGACACCTCTTTTCCTGCACTAGTCTCCTTTCACCACCACAAGAGAGGGGCTCCCCAGCTTCCTGAGCCACAAGACTATTGAAGCCCCACTTCTGACTCCTCTATTTCAAGGTTGCTCCAGAGGGAGTATTATCTGGAAGAAGAGGGAGGGAGAGCTGTTTTACCTAGTCAGACTTTCTCCCAGAAGTTCAAGAAGGTGAGTTTCAAACCTTTAGACTGTGGCCTGGAGGCCTCAGTGGTAGCCCCTCCTGCGGCAACAGGCTCTGCACTGATATCTGTGATAGCTCCAAAAGACTCCTGTCCTGAGCTGAGAGGCTGAGGGATCCCAGACATTTCTTAACAACCTTCAATGAAGGTGAGTCAATTACATCCCAAAGCTACCTGCTCTATTTTGATTTTTCTGTAGTTTTACGAAAGCTTTTTTTTTTCCTTAAGCCAAAATTTGCCTCATTAAATTTTCTACTCATTGATTTTTTTATGAATGTGGGAGAAAAAAAAGAATCCTTCTTCAACATATCACCCCTTTAATCAATCAATATATTTATCAAGAAGCATTTATTAAACATCTAATATGTACAAAACACTAGGCTTCAAATAATTGAAGTATCATGCCTCATTTGAGTTACCTCTTTTTCATCTCCTTCAATGGAGTCCAGAACAGGCTATGAAAATTACAGAAACAACAACATATAATATCCATGTAGTGCTTTAAAAATTTTAAGTATTTCTACATATATTATTCAATTTTTATGTTACAACAACTCTATAAGCCTCTATTAGAGGGTATTAGTTTGCCCTTTCTGCATGTGAGGAAACTAAGGTTGAGAGAGATTTAAGTGATTCATCCAAGGTCACACAACTTGTAAATATCAGAAGCAAGATATGAGATCAGTTCTTCCTGATTACAATTCTAGCAGTCCATCCATTATCTACTTATATGAGAAGAAAAGAAAGGAAATTTGTGAAATAATGCATTATCCAAAATGAAATTTAGATGAGAGAGATCTGTGAGTACAAGCTATTTTATAGAGTGCAAATACATGACACTCAGTGGGGGTTGCCTGCAACAACCACTCAAAGGCACTCTTCAGAGAACAGGCTTATAAATGGTTTCAGAAGTCAGAATAGAGAATGCAGTAAGAAAGTATGATCTTAAACTGAATCCTTAGAAGCAAGATGAAGTGGGAGGTATATGTAATTTGAAAAATGGTGTTTTCCCTGGATCACCTGGGGGTCACGTTTTGTGTATGAAATGGAAATCTCTTATAGAAAAGATGAGAGCATTTTTTCTGACTGTGATTATCCATACTGAAATTACCACACTAAAGGAATGAAAAGAAGGGGGGAAAAAGCACACATTAATTCCTAAGACATAATAATAATGACAATAGAAGGTACTAGATGAGATTAGCACCAGAGGAATGAGGTCTGCAATCATATACCCTATAGTGAAGGCTGTTATTTAAGGTATAATTACTGCTCATGTACCATAACTAATGACTTCTGGGTAATCATTATAAGCATTATTTACTTTCTCTTTTCATAGAAAAAACTAACCAATTGCAGATTGCTTTCAAAATAAATAATTCGTAGTTTCTCCTATTAATTACAGGGTGGCATTTGGGTCCTGATGAGTAAAGGCACATCAGTATTTCCATTGTAAAACCTGGTTTATGAGTGTGAAACTTCCTGTTGCAAAATCCTTTCTACATATTTTTTTCCTTTAAAAAATAAAAAAAATGTAAATTGGAAAAGCAATTACAAAATTACAAAGAATGATATTAGGACATAATGGATTGGAGTTGTGTTTTTGTTTATATTTTGGGGAATTCAGAGTGATTTGGGGGCTTTTCATATAAACATTGAAAGTTCTCCTTTTGAAAAGGCAATGGATATGCAGGAAAAGGTAAACTTCCAGTTTTTCAAAAGAGTGCTTGGAAGTGAAGTAACAGGTTGGTTTTTTTTTCTCTCTCTCTCTCTCCTTCTCAGTCTTCTCTGTCTCTCCATATGAATGTAAGCTACTTGAAGCCAATTACTCTCTTTGTTTTCCTGTTTCTTTGTATTTCTAGCCCCTGCTACTAGGTATAGCTCATAATAAGTACTCAAGAACTTGATATTTCTTGATTACTAGTAGGTGTTCCTTTACCGATATAACTCAACCTGTTCATGCTTGATTAATCTGTGCAATTCTCATCTATGTCCTTCCAAAAATTCACCATAGGAGATATATTCAATATTCTGCTAGACTGTTGTGTTTTCTCTTGGTATATATTGACTATCAATGGTACACATAGGAAGTTCATCAGTTGTTCTTGGTCTCATTATATCACCGGTAGACATAGTTATTTTCTCATTATGCAGCTTTCATTGTTGTAAGGTTTCTTTAATCCTTCCATTTTTCTGTAACTCTTCACTTGCAACATGTTGTGTCCCATGCCTACCTATCATGTGCCTCTCTATTATCCTCTGGGTGATCTTCAATTTTGATTCTTCAATGATTTGGGTTTTCCATGACTTCCAGTCACGATACCTTTAGATGAATTTTAATGGTAAAAAAAAATGAGTGTTTGATTTAGGGTCTCAATGATGGTCATTACAAACACTGTGCAATAAAAAGTTACTTCAAATGTTATTATACCACATATGAACTCCTTCAAATGATATAATGTCATAGGAAACTGAAATGATAAGACATAAGACTTTTAGGGTTGAATTCATGATTTAGGGGACTTCTTTGTATGATCAAAGTAAATGGAAGTTATATATATTAAAAATAAACTTTTAAAATGTGTGCTAGGATAGCTTGCTAATGTTACCAAGGGCATCTGAACTTGCCATTTTCTGAAATTGGGAGAGAAGAGTTAAATTATCAAGATTAATGTTACATTAAGATAGGTGTAGTATTTATTGGTAATAGCACACCAGGACACATAATATATCCATAGTCATAAATGTACACTTTCCTAAATGAACATTCTAAATCCTTAGATCATTGGATCTGTTACAATCTACATACTAACTATTAGTGCTCAAACTTCAAATTCTCTTTAATATTCCCAGCAGGTTCTTGTTTTCCTTTGTTCTCTTGTTTTAGGAAGAACCAACTGTCAACCAAATGAAAATTATGGTAGATACTTTGAGCTCATATCTTCACTGTCTCTTTTACCAGCATTGAAAATGAGCTGACAACTCTAATTTTTATAGCTTATTAGCAAGACATGTGCTAGTTAACAACCTTCACTTTCAGGAATTGAAAACATTCAGTCCAAATGCATCAACACGCTAATGCTATTCCATAGACATATTCCAATTATCTTCCATATCACTCACAGGTTCACTGCAAATAAAAAAAAATGATTCTTCTAACTAAATAGTGGACAAAGGGATAAGGAATTCACATTCATCTTTTCAGATATCATGGGCACTATTTTCAAAGTGGCCTGTTGTGGCTATATCTCTTCTTTCGCTTTTAAGTTGGTTTTATAAAAAAGACTTTCTAAATGAAGGGAGCTCAGTTTGCAGCTTGGCGATGTTACTTTATTTATTTTTTTTAATCTTAGTAAATGCATGAGATGCTTAACAATAATTGAAGCCTATAGCTGAGACATTCATGCTTTATATTAACTAAAACTTTATTATGTTTTCTCCAAGGTTTTTATTCAATTTTTCAGAAAACTATAACTATTTTTTTCTGATATTATCAGAAGAATTTGTTTTACATATGGCCATCAATATAAGCTATTCCTTTGGAACACTCACATCTAGCTCTTGTCAACAGATGTTTACCTCATTATTATGATTATTACATATCCATGGTAGAGGGTTCAAGCAGAAATTATAGCTACTACCATTAAATTCTGCTTGAAGGTTATGGAAGTAAAGCATTTCTTGCTTAAAAAAGACATTCTTGTCAGAAGGTTGCCTACAAACACTTTTTTCCCCATAGACATTTCTTGGTGTCCCTCTATGAAAGCATAAAGTAAATTAAAAATATAGAATCACTGAAACAAATCAGTTTGGTATTTTAATCATTCTTCTTTCCTTTTTTCAATATATAGCCTGGAGGTCCAAAAAATGTGGAGCTTGCAAAGAAGAACCATTTGCTCTCTTTCTGAATTTCATGTGAAAATACAGTACACATGCATTGGCATTGCTCTAGATCTCTCAATATGATTCTAGCTTTTGACTCTCGTTTCACTTTTTTTCAATCTGATGATTAATCACATTTAAAAAAAACACATATAAGACTCAAGAACTCATATTTGACAAGGAAAGAAGAAAATATTTACTCTCTAACATTGTCTATCAAGGTTCTACCAGTTCCTTCATGGGGATGAGGGTACAATTAATAATAGTAAATAGTGATATTATGTTTTAAGGTTTTACAGCATTTTAAATACATCATCATGTCTTATCTTCAAAAGAACATTGTTGGGAAGGCATCAATATTATTATTGCCTTTCTACATAACCTAGTCCAGCATGATGAGGTTGAAAAAAGCTACATAGCTGCTTACTGAACTATGATTCTCCAACTACGATCCTCCTAAGTGGGAATGAAGGGTCACCAGACCTTAACATATGACCAATTATTATATTTTTTCCAGAACATCTGGAGATGCCATGTGTCTCACCCCTATACTCAGTATTTTGGATCTTTTTTTCCTATCTTCCATTGGACTTCTCTTCAGTGTATTTACTTCCTTCCGACCAAAACTAGAGTGTGAGCTTCTGAGTACACAGGTGTTCTTGATTTTTCTGTATACAGAACTTAGTATATTAAATGTCAAATAAATTGTTTTTATTAATTTATATCAGCTGTCTATTTAAAAAAATCAAATGATAAATTCAGTGTGATGTTTGGAAAGAACATTCATTTTAGAAACAGGGAATCTGAGTTTGAATTTTAAATTTGCTTTTAAATATCTATGTGCTTCAATCTATTGATCTCTAAAAAAAAGTCTTCAAATTATATATTCTTTAAGATCTCATCTGCGTTGAAATACACATTCCAGGCTACACAACACATTTAATTATAAATTCATAGCTTTATTATAATTTCTGATTCATTTTCAATTGCTTTTGTCTCCTAAACTTTCAGGTAATTGTCTAGGATTTCAGGGAATTGTCTAGTGTCTTCATGGTGGAACAGAGAAAGTACTGAGTTGAACTCTCCCCATATTCCACTCCAAACAACTTTTTTTTGTGTTATGTATTTTTTTAAATTTATTATTTGTTTTTATTTTTAGTTTACTGCATTCAGTTCTACATAGTTTTGAGTTCCAAATTTTCTTCCCTCACTCGCCCCCACCCCCAAGATGACATGGAATCCCATATAGCTTCCACGTATAACTTCGCATTGAATTAATTTACACACTAGTCAAGTTACGGAGAAGAATTGTGATCAATGAAATGAATCATGCGAAACAAGAAACAGGATGAAAAAAATCCCCTGAAACAAAAACAAAAGCAAGAAAGAGGAAAAAAAAGGTGCGTGTGTGGGGGGAAGGTTAGCATGAAGTGTGCCTCAATCTACATTCATACTTCACAGTTCTTTCTCTGGATGTAGATAGCATTCTCCATCATGAATCCTTTGGAGTTTTCTTTGTACCTTGTGTTGCTAAGAAGAGTGAAGTCTGTCAGGGCTGGTCCTCACAGAATCCATATATCTGTGGCTGTGTATAATGTTCTCCTGGCTCTACTCCATTCACTCAGCATTATGTCGTGTAGGTTTTTCCAGGTTGTTATGAAGTCTGTATCATCCCC
>JAQQSZ010019118.1:0-10434 GCA_028646595.1 Phalanger gymnotis
CCACAGTTTCTTTTCAAGTATTTCAAGTATTGGATAAACATGGTTATTCCTCCTAATAATAACAAGCTGCCATAGGGGAACAAACCCCTGAACTACTGTCAGTGGGACTTGTAATTTGAGTGACACCTTCAAGATTAGAGATAGCTTGGTACTGAGACAGTCATCCTTTCTCACCCCTGCCTGCCTTTGGAATCAAGGATGTTTGTTTCAACTGGACAGTCTTCAGGGCCAGCCTGGGGTCAGGGTTAGAGCTCAGTCTGGCGCCAGGGTTAGGGCTCAGTCTGGGGCTTGGGTTGGGGGATCACTGTCATTGTTCTGACGACAGACCCTGCAAGAATGGCAGTCCAGCTATTGGGTCTGCACCTGGCCCCTGGAACACCATGAATAAGCCATGCCCATCAAAAATAGCTACCCAATTCCCATTGCAATGGGTAATACAAATGATCAGGTCAAGGAAGACTTTTCACCACTGGTTCTGGTCTCAGTATCCAAACCTTGATTTGTTATTTTCCTAGGTACTAGGTACTGAGCTTTGGGCTGCTTTGGGCAGCGTGATTACCTACTGCAGTTTCATTACCTGCTTAAACAATTTCTTCTCTTATAGCTGCTACCCTTCCTCCCCACTTTAACTCTTGTGTGTATGACTTTTTTTGGCCTTACCCAGGGTCTCAGGCTTAAATCACCAGCTCTGAACAGTTGATCTGTCTTTGTTTCTGAGAGAATGGGGTTTCCTTGTGAAGCCCCCCTTGTCTGTCCATATTATTACCATAGATAAACTTAGTTTATACCCTGACCTAAAGGTCCTGGGGTACATAAATACAAGGCCATTAATACATATTAATAGCACATAAATAGCACTCTGTGACAATCATTCTGTGGCCAAAGTCAAGAGATCACTTTGAAGCTAACAGGTCCCTGTGAAGAAATACCCCTTTCCCTAAATTACCGCAAATTGTATGGTAGCCCCCTTAGTTTCCTATAGATGAAGAGGTTATTGGATATAAAAGTGGACTTTAGAAATGAGACTTTGGGGGCACCTAGGTGGCAAAGCATTGGCTCTGGAGTCAGGAGGACCTGAATTCAAATCCAGCCTCAGACACCTGATAGCTGTGTGACCCTAGGCAAGTCACTTAATCCCAATTACCTCCCAAAATTAAAAAAAAAGAGAGAAAGGAGACTTTGATTGAGAGGTGATTACATGAAATTAATGACTCCTCTGATATTCAGAGCAAGCTGGTAACCAGCTTTGAGGGAAAGGTTAGAGAAGAAAGGGAGCTATTGAAAGAGATCAGAAATCAGAAAACACGATGATTGGATCAAAGATGGAGACTATTCCATGAGTATGCAAAAATGAGAACATGAACTGATTGGAAGGAGATGAATTCAACGTCTTGAGAGAAGAATGTTTGGCTTGGCCAGGAGCGTAAGGACTGAAGGGAGGGAGACGCTGAAGACATGCTAAGAGGAAGATAAAACTTTCAGGTTAGAATTTGGAGGATTGGTAGAGGTCAGTTTGAAACAGGGATTACAACTCAAGTCTAGCAAGAAAAGATGAAGGATTCTTTAGGGTTAGAGAGGAAAGAGTGAGTGAGCAAAGTCAGTCAGGCTTCTACTGTTAAAGCCTGATTATTGTGTTAAATCAGGTCAAGCTGGATTAAGAAAAAATACTGTGTACCTGGTGCCTTCTTGTATACAATTTACACACTGGTATCCCCTCACCCTAGATTTAATTAACTTGAACATTAGTGGCCTGACTAAGCCAGGAGGGGCTCCAGAAAGAAGGAAGGGGCAAAGACCCTTGATCTGCTGTTATCCACAAAGCAGTGTGACAATATGCGGAGCACTTACCTCAGTCATCAGCTGGAGTCACCAACTCTTCCATCTGTGTCCTGCTGAGCAAGCTGGCTGCTTTTTAGTGAAGTTACAGAAAGGATATTTGGAGAGAATGGCCTCAGCTTTCCTCAGCTTCCTCCTCACTGGCCAGTCTTCTCTTCCTCCAATACTTACCTTATCTGTACCTCATCCTAAATATATCTCTAGTGCCCTTTCTCGAATGGGCATAAAACCCTGTTAGGGATGGGATGCATACTTGTTTACCAAAAAAAGCTAAATGAAAGATGTGGTCAGGCTCATCCCTAGAGGAACTGGTACAACAAGAGAATTCCATCTGGAAGGCTGGGTCGGGGATTTGAGATCAGCAGCTTGAGAGAAGAAGAATCAGTAAAGGCTTTCAGTGCTTAGGGGTGTCAACAGCTTTGAAGAAACTACTCCATACACTGGGGTCTTGGGTCCTAGTCACCTCAGAATTTCCAACCTCAACCATCTAGTTATATGAGGAAACTGAGGACCAGAGAAAGGGGTTGACTTGCCCAAGGCCATATCAGTAACTAGTGACAGAACTGGGATTTGAACTCAGGTCTTCTGGCTCAAAGACCACTTTCTATCATATTGTGGGTCAGATAGATTCCTATGAAGAGGAAGTGATCATTGTTCCTGGGATGGTCTTGTATAACATCAGGTTGAGACTGGGTGGCTTCAAAATGTGGGCTAGGGGCATGATATATAGGCTGGAAGGGGTCTCACTTCTATTGAGATATATATTCCAGTTTTCTAGGGAGAAAATTAGCCCATTTGTTAGATGAACTTGGAGTGTTGTTGATAAGGCAAGGGTTAAACCAAGAAAAGCTCAGTTTCTAACATAGCTGTTGCTGGTTGAACTGTCTGGCAGTCTGTAAATGTTCCACGTTACAGTGATCAGCATAGATCATCCAGGGTGCTGGGCCCCTGATGTCAGTGTTCCAATGAGGTCTTTAGAGTTAACTGTTGCTGTTGTTTTTCTCCTAGATTCTGCAGCTGTTCATTCTGGAGGCGGGGTGGGGAGAAGCACAGGGGAGCGGGCCTCTCAGGTCAGTATCATATGCTACCTGATGACGATATTCAATGCATAAATTTCAGCCATGATGGGTAGCCTGAGGGAGTGGGGTCAGTGTACCTGAGAACTGAGCCCCTGGTGCTTGAGTGTCTTAAAGGCTTGTCGAAGAATGGCACTGGAAAAAAGGGTACTTATAATAAGTTATGATGATATTACAATATTAATAATATTTTATTAATAATATTAATAGGATACTATTATAATTGACACCAATATGTTATTTAAGGAGCCAGTATAGAGTCCTGAGTGCTGAAAAGCTGATAATCTCTGGAAAATTTCAAGAATTATTGAATGTCTTTGACTATTTGGGTAGACTGAGAGGATGGGGCTAACTCATGGTATGTGTATGTGTGTTTCGGGGGGAGGCCCAGTACCCAGAACACTTTAGGTCACACTAATATTGGCAAGTCTACAGGGCTAAGCCATGAAATGGAGGTAGGAGCAGTAGTCAGGCTTTGTGTGCAGGGCAAAGGAGAAAGTTGATGGAGCCCATCAGGCAACACATGAGATTTTGGCAAATGGCAGCTTAGCTTATAGACCATCTCTGTCTAAGCTAGGATTCTTATAGGGCAGGCATAAGTGGCACTGTCTCCAGGCTCAGCTGTATGGGCACTACTGTGAGCCCAAACAAGGGCTCCCTCTACTTGTTTCTCTTAGGGACCCAAGCAGAGAGGAGATGCCAATTTAAGGTGACCCATCTTCATTTCCTGTGGGAGAGGATGATAAGGGGTTAATCCAAGAATTCTGCATAGAATTTGCTAGCTTCACCAATAGTTAGAATTAAGTTCTCCTAGAGAGTTCCCAAAGGCATTGGCCAGATGTAGGCTTTCTCAAGAGTGGGATCTCAAGGGGTGCTGTGGAGGTGGCAAATCAAGATATAGCCTAAGCCGGTAATGATATGTCATTATAAGAGATCTCGGAAGACATCACTCACAAAAGGCTAAATTATTGAAGGGGTGCTAGAGGCTGAAAGGCATAACCACATTCTAAATGCCAGAGAAACATTCTTTCAGTGGTAGAGTCATGAAATCATTTAATTTGGAAGGCATTTACTCAAACCCATACATGAACAGGACACCCCCTCACAAACATTCACCCAGGTGGTCATCCGGCTTCTGCTTGAAAACATCTCATTATCTTCTAAGGTAGTGAAGAACCTGTCTTCAAAAGTCCCTTCCATCTCTAAATCCCCTGGAGCTCTTAGGACAGCTCATTCTACTTTTAAATAGATTTGATTGTTAGGAAGTGTTCCTTTCCACCCATTTCTCTTGTTCTGTCCTCTGGGGCCATGCAAAGCAAGTCTCATCCTTCCACAGACAGATTTCCCAATACTTAAAGACAACTATCTTGCCCCACCCCCTAAGACTTCTATATTTTAGGCAAAATATCTCCAGTTCCTTAAACAGACCTATTATGTTCACCCTCTTCTGGCTGCTCTCCACATTGTCAATGTCCATCCTTAAAATGTCAGCCAGACCTAAACATTATCCTCCGGACAGAGTCTGACTGAGGCAGATAACAAGAGCATTGTCACCTCCTTCATTCTGTACACTATGATTCTGTCAATGTAGTCTAAGATATCCTTAACTTTTTTGGCCAACAAGTTACATTAGTGACTCCTATTGACTTTGAATTCATCCCTTTCTTTAGTGTGAACTAGATTATAAATTACCCCCCCCCTTCCAAAAAGACATATTCTGGTCACCCAGAGTTGATCTAACAGATTAGGGATCTGAAGAATGAAGTATTGGTTGTGGAAAGTGGTAACACTGAGGCCAATGCTACCTCTGGGTTTTCTGCACAAACACCACGGGTTCATCAGTAGAGAAGTCAGATGGTTCAATAAAACTCTACTTTAGGGGTCATAAGATCCTAGCTCTACAGTTGGAATGAGCCTCAGAGGTCATCTAGTCCAACCCTCTCATTTTACAGGTGGATAAGCTGAGGTTCAGGGAGGTGAAGTGGCAACCAAGACTACATAGCTAGTAATCATCAGAAGGCAGATTTGAACAGGGATCTTCTGACTCCAGAGACAGTGCTCTTTCTACTGTGCCATGCTGGTGTTTATTGATGAAACCATCCTAGAAGGACATTATCTCTAATTTCAAGAGTCTGTCCAGGGAGGTAGGTTTGTTAAAGAGACCTTAATTACAATAACAATAATAACTCCATTTCCATTGTACTTTAAGATATACAAAGCACTTTTCTCACAACTTATGAGGTAGGGGGTGCAAGTGTCATCATCTCCATTTTATTGATGAAGAAACTGTGGCCTCAAGAGAGGAAATGATTTGTCCATGGTCACCCAGCTAGTAAATATCAGAGCAGGGATTTAAATCTAGGTCTCCTGACCCCAAGTCAAGACCACTTTCTGCTACACAACACACTTAAATTCCTTACAATTAAGGCTGTATAAGAATGCCTTGAGAAGTGGTGAGTTCTCCATCACTGGAGGTCTTCAAGGTGAAACCAGATGACCATTTATTGGGGGAGGGGCATAACAAGGATTCCTATTCAAGTAAGGGTTGAATTAGATGCTCTCTAAGGTCCTTTTCAAACCTAAGATACAATGTTTCATACAACTAATATGGGGGATGTGGGTGGGTCCCGAGAACTAGGTCTAAAGTAAACTCACAAAGTCAATGGGAGTGGCAAGCTGTCTGCATATATGGAACTAAAACCAGCTTGGCACAATCGATATACCTGATCAGACCCTAGGCACTATACATACAAAATTTGGAGCTAAATGGGCCCTTATAGGTTGTTTAGTCCAACTTTATCATTTTAGCAGATGAGGAAACTGAGACCCAGAAAAGGTAAGTAATGTATAGCTCCAGAAATTTCCTCACTTGACAGCATCCTCAAATCCAGCCTCATCCAGTTTCTCTGAAACACCAGAAGTAGTTTCAGTTGCTTTTCCTGAGCCTTGGGGCCATGCCCAGTGGTTGTCCTGAAGCCTGAGAATTAATTATCTGCTGTGTCAGTCCCTGGAAGCCAAAAGACATATAGAAGAATACCCTTGCTTAAAGAAATGTAAGACAGCCAAGCCAAATGAATTCTAATCCTGTTATTAGGTTTTCGGCCCTGGACCAAACCCTGAGCCCAAGAGATTTAGGGCCCTTGTAAACGGAGTTGTTCAATGATTAGGTAGATAGGGCTCCCTGGGACCAAGACAGAGCCTTTGAGGACACAGATATGCCTGTGGAAGTCCTAGTCAGTTTAAGACATGGTCCTCCCATCCAATGCACATAGTAGGTGCTTAATGTTTGTTGAGTTGAGCTGAGAGACTTAAAGGTCTTGTGGGGATGAAGTCCCTAGGTGCCAACTCAGCGACACACAAGTGAAGTCCCTTTAACATAAAAGTTCCACTTTATCAAGGAAAAACAGCTACCAGGGAGCTCTCCATGGTCCTAGTCTGTCTCCTGCAGCTCCTTCTAACTACATAGCCAGAACTGGTTTTTCATTTCCCCCATTTCCCTTATTCTCTCTCCTCAACCCTTCATTGTCTCTTCAACTGATTTAGCCTAGCAAAACCCTTTTCTTTATGTGTGCCTCACTTTCTTTTTCTTTTTTTTTTTTTTGTTTTTGTAAAATGAAAGAGTTGTCCTAGATGGGCTCTAAAGTCCCTTCAATTAACTTCTATATTCCTGCCTTAAATCTTGCCTTTGAGGTACTCCTGATTGCAGCTACCTTCTGCTCCCTGCACCCTGACTGATATATCCAGTAAGCTGCATGCCCTGATCTGTGTCTAACCTGATCTCATCTACTGCCTTTCTCCATAAACTGCTTCAGCCATGCCCCCTGACCAGCCTAGTTCTCCAGGCTGATTTCTGACAGCTTTCTAAGATCCGCCTATAAGATAGAGGAGACTTGAATGCTATGAGTCCACCTTATCAAGTGGAGGGGAAGGAACATATCCCAATCCAAGAGCTTGGTTTCCCTGCCAGGTTGCCCAAAGGCAGCACTCGGTGGCAAGAAGTATAAAAAGATTAGTTTGAATCTCACGCTTGTAAAGCACCAAGAATTCAAATTCAGTTTAGAACAGATTAATGTAGAACCTAGGGCCTCTTGTGAGCACTCTCCCCAATGGAGCTACTCTTCCTTCCTGAAGGGCAACTCTAGCACTGGAGTTGCTATCTGTAGTATTGTGTTAAAGACACCACAGTCAAGGAAGGACAGGGCCAAACTGAAATGTATCCAGAAGAGTGTGACTGGAATAATGAGAAAGACCATGTTATATAAGGACCAATTGAGAGGCTGTTTAGCCTGGAGAAGAGAAGACTTGGAGGGGACATGATGGACATTTTCAGGTATTCAAATGACCATCATGGGGGAGAGGGATTCAACTTCTTTTGCTCAGCCCCAGAAGGCAGAACTAGCAGCAATGGGTGGAAGGGGCACAAATTTTGGCTTGCTGCAAAGAAAAGCTTCCTAATAATTAAAGCTGTCCCAAAAAGGAGTGGGAAGTCTTGGGCTATAGTGGATCTCCCTCACTGGCAATCTGCCAGTAGCAACTGAATGACCACTTGTCAGGGATGTTGTAGGGCAGAGGTATCAAACTCATGGCTTAGACTGGGCAAAACTCTGCCAGAACCGGATTAAAATGTAATTGGGAAATGCATAGCAAAATAAATAAACCTATAATACAATATAGATAATGTTAATTTGTGATTTTCTCAATCAACACATGGCCCACAGGGATCTGTTTGTATTTGAACTTGACACCACTTTGGTAGAGGAAATTCCTATTCAGGTATTTCTTGGATTGTTGTTGTATTCATACTTTGTTTTCAAAGAGGACCATAACATCAGAAAAATGATGCCATGACTTGCAGTTGACTTTGATTTGAGTGAGGGAAGGCGGGCTATGCAAGGTCACCAGCCTCACTTTCTCCTCCAGAGCCATCTGGGTTCAGCGGCTAGATATTCATCAGAATGACTGGAGATGACCCAGGATACATTGGGAGATCCTGGCCCTTTTAGGCTAAAGTCTTTTCAAGTTCTCACTTTGCTCATTCCGTGAATAGGCCTCTTTAAGAAGTGAGTCAAGTGATGAGGACCACGACATCAGGAAAATGATGACATGACTTGCAACTGACTTTGATTTGAGTGAGGGAGGGCTGTGCAAGGTCACCAGCCTCACTTTCTCTTCCTGAGCCATCAGTGGCCTGATATTCATCAGGACGACTAGAGATGGCCCAAGATGCAATGGGAGACTCTGGCCCTTTCTTAGATTAGAGGGCCTGTGAAGTCCTTTCCAATTCAGACACTCTGGGATTCTGTAAGAAAGCCTATTGAAACAATCTGACTCACTGAAGGATTAGCATCACCTTCTGAAGTTAACAATTCAATCAATGAATCAATCAACAAGTAATTATTAAGCACTTAATAGGAACCTTTCACTTAGGAAGTGAAAACAATGCCTACCCTCAAGGGGTTTACATTCTAATTCAACTCAACAGCTACTTATTAAGTGCTTAGGCTCTAAACTGGGTACTGAAGATTAAAGGACAAATGGGAAACCATCTCCATCCTCAAGCGGCTTCCATTCTCTTGAAGAGCCAGCACTACCCACTCAATCCTCCACCCTTTCACTTAGCACATGCCTGGCCCATTATAGGTGCTTAATAAATATTGATTGCCACTGAGTTTCCAAAAGCATCTACAGCATCTCTTCATGATTCAGGGGCTGGCTCAGAGACCTCAGCACTAACCTTGGTACTTCCTGTCCCATTTCCTGAACTGCCACCAGAGCCACCTCAGAAAATTGACTCTCTAAAATCTGATATAGACAGAAAAACTCTTCTTTCTCTAGCACTTTAAGGTTTTCCAGTTGTTTTCAGTAATGTCTGACCCCCATTTGGAGTTTTCTTGGCAAAGATACTGGAATGGTTTGCCATTTCCTTCTCCAGTTCATTTTACAGATGAGGAAACTGAGGTAAACAGGGGGAAGTGGCTTGCCCAGGGTCACACAGCTAGTAAGTGTCTGAGGCTGCATTTGAACTCAGGGAGAAAAGTCTTCATGACTTTAGGCCTGGACCATCTAGCTGCCCCCTTTAAGGTTTATCAAGGACTTTGTTCACAATATCTGTATGAAGTTGGTAGTACAAGCATTATTATATCCATTTTATAGATGAGAAAGCAAGGCCTAGAAAGAAGTGACTTACCCCAAACCACACATAATAAATGCTGGACTAGGATTTAAACCTAAGCCTCTCCTAACTGCACATGTAGTGTTTTTGTGGTTCTGTGTTGAACCAGGATGTCCTTAGTGCTTGCCTCCCTTGATGATAGCCTAAGTATTGGCTAGCAAGGGGATGGATTCAGTACCATCGACGGAGTCCGACCTTCCTAGATCCAGCCATCAGGAAATAAATGCCTCTGCACTCAAGGGGAGAGTGACATACTGATGAAAGAAGCCTGGGGAGTGATTCTAAAGAAAGGAAGGACTGTGTAAGTACAGGTTGGGATATAAAGGGACCTGTAAGGATGAATGGAAAGGAATAAGTTCCAGTTCCTCTGGACTCCCTTTGCCAAGTGCCCACTATGTGCCAGGCATTGTGTTAAGCACTTTATAGTCATTATCTCATTGGATCCTCACAGTAACCCTGAAAGTAGGTGTCATTATTAGCCCCACTTTACAGTTGAGGAAACTGAGGGTCACACAGCTAGTAAGTGTCTGAGGCTGGATTTAAACTCCCGTCTTCCTGACTCTAGGCTCATCGCTAGGTGCACTGTGGTGCCACCTAGGGGGAGTTTCCACATTGAGAGTTCTCTATGCTGATGGAATTATAGATTTAGACCACCACCATGCTACCCAAACACCACCCTTATCTCCATGCCTGGATAAAAGAAAACAAAACAAAAACAATGTGTTCCCTCCCTCACAGGGCTGTGCTAAGGAAAGCACTTTGAAATAAAAATGTATCATTATTAGCTGTCTAGGGCACATTCAATTCTATAACATGGCAATGGCCATATGAAAACCAGGTGAAGGAATGGAGGGTGGTTAGCCTGGAGAAGGAAAGTGTTAGGAATGCTGTAGATGTTTTTGGAAACTCAGGAGAGTAATCAATCCATCAATGATAGCTATCTTCCCTTTCTAGGAGAACAGTTATGTGGAAGAGCAACTGAACTTGCTCTGCTTGGCCCTAGAGGGCAGAACCAGCTACGATGAAGGGAAGTTGCAGGGAGGCAGATTTCAGCTTGAAATAAGGAAAATGTAATAAAATGTGGCAGTAGGACATGAGTGAAACTCCCCCAGGAAGGATAGGCCCAAATGGCTTGAGATCCACATCATTAGAAGGAATAGCCCCATCAATGACTTGTTAGTGTGTATATGCAGTGTGACCTTGGACAAATCACTTAACCTCTCTGGACCTCAGTTTCCTCCTCTGTAAAATGAGAGGGGCTGCACAAGATGGCCTCTGAAGTCACTTCTCGCTCTGTATGTATGAGCATGAGTCTCTCAGTATTGGAGCTACAAGGTAGGGGAAAGCATC
>JAQQSZ010019119.1:0-10434 GCA_028646595.1 Phalanger gymnotis
AGCTTCTTGAGTGTAGGGATTACAATTTACATCGTTTTTATCCCCCAGAGCCTTAACATAGAGCTATGGGGAGGCAATCAATAAATCACAAAATCATGGGATTATTGAAGCTGGAAGAGACTTTAAAGATAAAATAGTCCAACACTCTCTTTTAACAGAGTAGAAAAGTGAAGCCCTGAGAGGAGAAAATACCCAAGCTTTTCATAATTTGAATCTCAATCACCCTGTGGTTATATATTATCTCATAATATTCCCTAATGTTTTGTTATGTTAAGTATTGTCTCTTTAGATTTCAAGCTTGCAGAGGGAAGCTCTCAAGGTCTTAATGATTCATTTGCACTTCCTATGTTATTTATTATCCTATTCTACAATTACGACATGAAATTTTAAAGCTGGGAATGACGTCCAAGGTCATTCTTGACAAGCAATCCTCCATTCTCTGTTTGAATACCTTCAGCAACTGGCCATTTAGCTTCCATGTAGCTTTGATTGGTAAAGAGTTCTTATTATTGACTATTTGTTTGGGGAAAAATATCCTGTGCTGAATGACTTGACTACCACATCAAATTGTACTCTTTCTGCTTTCTTATTTTCCTCCCAAAGATTATATATTTTCTTCAGGGAAGCTTTCTTAGTTTTTTTTTCTTTTCCAGAGCTACTTCCCCTATCCTGAGGGACCACATGCATTTTTAATATCCTGAATAAACACACTTGACATCTCTGAACAGTGGAGTAATTACAGGTGAGACCTCAAAATGCTAAAGGGAGAGAGGCTGCCCAGTTAATTAACCCTGGACAGTAACTGGGATGGGTAAAGGCAGAAGGGGAAAGGTATTAGCTCTGCTGTGGTGGGGGAAGGGGATGCATTTCCCTGCCTCACAGGACTGCTGCTTCTGTCAGCTGCCACCATATGATTTCCCTTCTAGTTATACTATGCCACATTCTGAGGTTTCTTCCAGCTTTGGCATCTTATGTTTTATTTTCCAAGGTCCTTTCCAGGCCTAGCTTTCTATTTATCTATGATCCAAAGTCTAGTAATTTAACAGCTAATACAAGATTACTTTATCATAGTATCCCTACATAAGAGCATATCCTTAAGATAATGGAGCATAAAATACTCCTACATTTTAAGGGAAGAAGGAAGATGAAATATGGGCTCAAATAAAACTTGCAAACAGGAAATATTCATAGGTAACAAGGATCACCCTGTAAATGCCTTTTGCCAGATTTATAGCTAAGGTCATGGGACATGATTTGCTCTGGATTTTAAGGATCTGTTGCCTCCCCACTACCTGTCCTTTATATCAAATTCAGACATGCAAGATGACATTTTTATACAACTGTGGCATCTCAACAAGGCCACTTTTTTGACTCAGAATCATTCTGGTTTGGGCTTTAATTATTTCAGGTAATTTATAGCTCTGAGAAACTTTTGTATGGACTGTGTCATATTTCATGAAAAAGCCATTAAGCTAGAAGGAACTTAGCCTACATTTGTTATGGGGCCACTGTTTACTAGAAAATGTTATGTCAGTTCACTGTCCTCTGATTCAGGGCCAGTGTCTGTGGAAACGAGAAGTAGGTGCCTCCATCCCTTGGTGCTGCCCATTGCTCTTCTTACATTTGAGCGGCCACTACCCAGATTATGCTTCTAGGGATACATACTCCCCTATTTAATTGCCTTTGCTCTGCCTCCCAAAGGCAGCTTAAAACAAGCAGCAATGCTTAGAATTAGGGGTCTGTATGAAAAAAGGGTCAAGGCTTAGTTTGGGATTGCAGCCAGTTAGAATTCAGTTTGTAGGAGAAGTTAGGGTTCAATCCGGGGCCAAAGTCATGGCTGAACGAGTTCAAGGCCTACCTAAGGATGGAAGCAATGGCCTTGTTTTCCTTAGCAGCACACTTTGATGAATTGAGTTAACAAATCTAGGGTCTACATACTCCAAACTCCTATCCTTATGCCTATTCTTTAAAAGGCAGCATGATAGAATGATAAGAGCACTAAATTTGGAGTTTGAGTTATGGATGCAAATCCAGGCTCTTCCACTAACTAGCAGTATGATCTTGGGCTCAAGACTTGGCTTCCTTACCTCTGCAATGAAAGAGTTGGATTATATATTCTCTAAACTGCCTTCTAATGTTAAATGTAATTCTCAGTCTTCTAACCTAACTTACTGGCCTATGAGAAATGACTCTTGGCTATAGCTTCCAGTCTTCCTTTCAGATCCAATTGCCTAGACCAGCAGGTCTTCATTGGGAGGCAGCAGGAAATGTGAAATGAAGAAAAACCACTTGGCTACACCCAGAACACCAGGGCTCAGCTCTCCGATGCACAGCTGCAAGCTGTTTTATCAATCTCCGGGAAGAAAAATGATCATTTCTCCTATAACACAAAGCTGCCAATCAGAGCCACATGAAAGGAAGGCCCAGAGCTTTGTGAGAAAAAGTTACGATAAGCTGTTTGAGGCCTCGGCTGCCAGGGTCATTCTCAGAGGATGCAGGGGTTTGGGGCAATCTTCACATTGTACTTTCCCTCAGATTTGACTTTCATTATTAATAAAAGTAGCACAGAAAAGGAACAGTAGTCACAAGAGACTAACACCCTAAAGGGTATATGTGGAAGAGGTGGTGAGTAATTGTACCTCATTTGCTTCAGGTGACTCTATAGAGCCATAATTGTAAGGTATAAGAACCTGAGGGGTGGGGTGGGGTGTTGATTTTTAGCATCAGGTAGAGAAAAGAATTAGCTTCTCTCTCCCTCATCTATCAGCTGCTTACTGGGATGAATACCCTAATTCCAAAGGTACAGAATGTTTTCCCAAAGCTTTACAACATAAGTAGTAAACCTAAGGATGGAGACCGGCAGCCTCCAGGCCACAGCTGGCCCTCTACGTCCTAAGTGCAGGCCTTTGACTGAATCCAAACTCTAATCAAAGGGCTGCACTTGAGACTTTGAAGACCATATGTGGCCTTGGGGCTGCAGGTTCCCCACCCTTAACTAAGCCAAAGTTACCACATGGAATGGGAATGAAGGACCTGAATTCTCATCCTTATTCTCTCATTGAAGTGCTATGTGCAATCAGGCAAATCTCTTCACTTCTCCATCGTTTGCCACCTCTTCTTAGCCTGATATTCTATTCTTCTTCATGAGCAGTCCATTCTACTTTGGGCAAGCTCCAACTTTGAGGAATTTACTTCATCATAATTCAATATTTGAAGGAAGAGTGATTTTTTATGTGGGTGCTCCTCTTATGAATACATACTGAGATAGCTTTGTGACTAGTCTTGGTAGTTACTATGGTTGAAAAAATCATCACCCTCTGTTGAGCTTCTTAGAAATTAGGGAGGGTCACACTTGGAGAACATAGTCTGTCACTAGTCATCTATTCAAAGCCTTTTTAGCCTTCTAGGACCTTCCAGTACTTACACTTGCGTAGCATCACCTATGAGAAGCCAGAGTCATCTGCAGGCTAACATAAGCATTGGAAAAGTTTTAGCGGATGATTTTTTTCCCTTTATATTTGGTTGAATGATAGATACCTCCCCGAAACTTCCAACCAATGACCTTAGCTCTGTTCTCTAGGGCCAAGAAGAGCAAGTCTAATCCACATGACAGCTTCGACATGACAGCTTTTCAAATAGGTGAAGATGATCATTTGGTCCCTAAGACTTTGCTTCTTTAAAAAAAAAAGATTAATTTTAGTTTTAAACATTCATTTCCACAAGATTGTGAGTTCCAAATTTTCTCCACATTTCTCCCCTACCCCTACCCCAAGATAATATGCCTAATTATAACCCTTTCCCCCAATCTTCCCTCCCTTTATCACCCCCCCCATCCCCTTCCTCTTTACTTTCTTGTAGGGCAAGATAGATTTCTATACCCCATTGCCTGTATATCTTATTTCCCAATTGCATGTAGAAAGAATTTTTAACATTTGTTTTTAAAGATTTGAGTTCCAGATTCTCTCCTTTCTTCCCTCTCCAACCACACTCACTGACAAGGAAAGCAACTCAATATAGGTTATAGATGTGTAGTTACGCAAAACATTTTCATAATAGTCATATTGTGAAAGACTGTATTTCCCTCTATCCTATCACCCCCACTTATTCTATTTTCTCCTTGTCCCTTTTCAAAAGTGTTTGTTTCTCACTACCCCCTCCTTCAATCTGCCCTCGCTTCTATCATCCCCCTCCTCTTATCCCCTTCCTCCCTACTTTCCTGTAGGGTAAGATACCCAATTGAGTGTGTATGTTATTTCTTCCTTAAGCCAAATCCAATGAGAGTAAGGTTGACTCATTCCCTTTCACCTCCCCCCTCTTCCACTCCATTGTAACAGCTTTATCCTGCCTCTTTTGAGATAATTTATCATATTTTATCTCTCCCTTTCTTCTTCTCCCAATATACTCCTCTCACATCCCTTTATTTTTTTAATATCATCACTTCATAGTCACACACACATGTATATGTACATTCCCTTCAACTACCTTAATACTGAGAAAGATCTCATGAGTTACAAGTATCACCTTTTCATGTAGGAATGTAAACAGTTCAGCTTTAATAAGTCCTTTATGATTTCTTTTTCCTATTTATCTTTTCATGCTTCTCTTGATTCTTGTATTTGAAATCCACATTTTCTATTCTGTTCTGGTCTTTTCATCACGAATGTTTGGAAGTCCTCTATTTCATTGAATATTCGTTTTTCCCCTGAAGTATTATAATCAGTTTGGTTGGGTAGGTGATTCTTGGTTGTAATCCTACCTCCTTTGACCTCTGGAATATCATATTCTATGCCTTTCGATCCCTTAATGTAGAAGCTGCTAGATCTTGTGTTATTCTGATTGTGTTTCTGCAATACTTGGATTGCTTCTTTCTGGTTGTTTGCACTATTTTCTCCTTGACCTAGGAATTTCAGAATTTGGCTACAATATTCCTAGGAGTTTTCCTTCTGGGATCTTTCTCAAGAGGTGATTGTAGATTCTTTCAATTTCTGTTTTATTCTCTGGTTCTAGAATATCAGGGCAGTTTTCCTAGATAATTTCTTGAAAGATAATGTCTGGGCTCTTTTTTTGATCATGGCTTTCAGTTAGTCCAATAATTTTTAAATTCTCTCTCTTGTATCTATTTTCTAGGTCAGTGGTTTTTCCAATGAGCTGTTTTACGTTGTCTTCTATTTTTTTCATTCTTTTGATTATATTTTATAATTTCTTGATTTCTCATAAAGTCATTAGCTTCCATTTGCTCCATTCTAATTTTAAAGGAATTATTTTCTTCAGTGAGCTTTTGGACCTCCTTTTCCATTTGGCTAATTCTGCTTTTTAAGACATTCTTCTCCTCATTGACTATTTGGACCTCTTTTGCCATTTGGCTTAGTCTATTTTTAAGGTATTATTTTATTCAGCATTTTTTTGGGTCTCCGATAACATTCCATTGACTTACTTTTCATGATTTTCTTGCATCACTCTTATTTCTCTTCCCAATTTTTCCTCTACTTCTCTTACTTGATTTTCAAACTGTTTTTTGAGCTCTTCCATGGGCTGTGATTAACTCATATTTTTCCTGGGGCCTTTGGATGTAGAAGCTTTGACTTTGTTGTCATCTTCTGGTTGTATGTTTTGATCTTCTTTGTCACCAATTTAAGATTCTATAGTCTGACTTTTTTTACACTGTTTGCTCATTTTCCCAGCCAATTACTTGACTTTTGAGCTCTCTGTTAAGGTAGGACTCTGGTTCCAACTCTGGTTGAGTGCACTGTCCCAAGTTTCAGGGAGTTTGTGCCGCTATTGTCAGAAATACTTCTAGGTACTGTAAATTTTCAGTTCTTGGGGGCTGAGTCAAGATGGCAGCTGGAAAGCAGGGACTTGCTTAAGCTCTCTCCTAGGTCCCTCCAAACACCTGTAAAAAATGGCTCTGAACAAATTCTAGAGCTGCAGAACCCACAAAGTGGCAGAGGGAAGCAGGGCTCCAGCCCAGGACAGCCTGGATGGTCGCTGGGAAGGGTCTATCCCATGGAGCTGGAAGCGGAGCAGAACACAGCCCAGGGTGGGCCACACCAGGACCAACCAGACTGGGAGCCGGGCAGAACAGGTCATAGGGCCCGGAATCAGTGAGCTGCGGCAGTTACCAGACTTCTCAACCCACAGATGCCAAAGACAACAGAGAAGGTTAGTGGAAAAACTTCTAGATCGGACTGCAAGGAGTGTGTGGTCGGCCCCACCACCCTGGGGGCACCAGAGGTGTTGCATCTCTGAGGCTATTTCTAGAGCTCCAGCTGGGCTTGCTTCCGGCCCCAGTCCCACCTGGTGGGAGGCATTAAGCTGCAGATCAGAGCAGGAGTGCTTTGCCCTGCTTGGATCTGGGTCATGGTCCTGGTTGGTGGTTCTTTAGTTTTCAGCATTGATTTCCACAAGATTTTGAGTTACAAATTTTCTCCCCATTTCTACCCTCCCCCCCTCCAAGATGGTGTATATCCTGATTGCCCCATTCCCCAGTCAGCCCTCCATTCTGTCACCCCACTCCCCCCTCCATCACTTTTCCCCTTACTTTCTTGTAGGGCAAGATAGATTTCTATGCCCCATTGCCTCTATATCTTATTTCCCAGTTGCATACAAAAAACAAATTTATTTTTGAGCATCTGCTTGTAAAACTTTGAGTTCCAAATTCTTTCTCCTCTTCCCTCCACACCCACCCTCCCTAAGAAAGCAAGAAATTCAACATAGTCCACACATGTATCATTATGTAAAACACTTCCACAGCACTCAATATTTTAGATCTTACATGTTTGCTGTTTTCTAATTTGCAGATTCTAGGTCATCATTCTGGCCAGAGGTGTACTTCTTCCTAATATTATATTATTCAAAGTATATAAAGCAGTGAACAAATTATCCTTCCAATGTTGATACAAATTAATAGAACTTAACTTTCTTAATTGTTCTTTCAATAATCCATTCATTCTTTCTATCAATCCAGATGCTCATGGATCATATGTAATATGATATATCCACTCTATATTGTTAAATACATAATATCTCTTCATCTCATTACCTTTGAAATATGACCCATTGTCACTTTGAATCTACATTGGGGTTCCATAATATAGACTTATGACATCTAGAGTTTTACAGGTGTTTTTCTGGGTTGCATTCTTGTAAGGACAAGCCATTAGTACACCTGAATAGATGACAACACAAGTACATATAAATTTGCATCTTTTATCTTGTGGTAGTGGTCCAATACAATCTATCTGCCAAATCTTGGCTGGAACTTTTCCCCTTGCTATTTCTCCAGTTACTACCTGAGGAACAGTTCATTCCTTTTCCAATTGACATATATGACATTCCTCTGTTACTTGCTGTAACAATGAATAAGAGATACTAATATTTCAGTCTTGTTCCCATCAGTGTGTGGCCTGGACCCCTAAATGTCCAGCCATTTTATGGACCCATTTTACTAGTTCCAGATCATCAGTTGATGTCAGAGTAGAGACAAAATGTTCAGTAGCAATATTTCCTAGTCGATCAGCATGTGCATTGTACTCATGTTCTGGTGCAGTGAGGGGTATGTGAGTGTCTACATGAAAAACTGACAAATTAGTAACCAAAGACATGTACCATATATCTTCCCATAGTTCTTTGCCCCTAACTTGTTTACCATGAATTCCCCGATTTTGGTTTTTCCACATAGGCATCCATATAGCTAACCCTTTAGCTACTGTCCATGAATCAGTGAATTTGACACTGTCCTCCTTTCTCTATTTTAATAGCTTGATGTACTGCCATAAGTTCAGCATATTGACTACTTCCACCTATCCCAGTAGTTTACAAAGTTCTCTTAGTACATGGTTTATAGGATACTGCTTTCCAATGTCTTTTGTGGCCCAAATATTTTGCTGTCCCACCAGTAAACCATGCATGTTTCTTCTGTTCTTCAGTCAGTCCATCATATCCATCATTCCATTTTACCAAGTGTTGTACCAACTGTTGCCTTGGTTCAGCGGTTTTGCCATTTCCATCAATGTCTATGCTTGTGATAGATTCGTGTATAGCAGAAACTCCACTTTTGTCTGTCTTTGATCTATTCTAAATATACCATTTCTATTTAATTATGCTAGCCTCTTGCGCATGTCCAATTCTGTGAGATCCTGGGGTACTCATTACCCAATCATAATCGGGATTCCGGGCCTTAATATCACTTCATGACCCAAAGTCAGTTGTTCAGTCTCTACCAAAGCCCAATATGCAGCTAACAACTGCTTTTCAAAAAAAAATGTATATTGTAATTCAGATGAAGGTAGTTTCCTTGACCAAAATCCTAAGGGTATATTTTAGCTTTGTTGTTTCTCCCATAAAATCTAATTCATATAGTCATCTTGTACAGTCACTTGTAATTCCACCAGTCCTCTTTGCACAGGCCATAAATCCAGAAGAAATTGTATAGCAGCTTTAGATTCTTCAAAAGCTTTATTCTGTTCAAGTTCCCAATCAAACTCATGCTTTTTCCTGGTAACTTTATATGAGGGTTTCAAAATTTGTCTGAGACGTGGAATGTGATGCCACCAATATCCAAACAGTCCTATGAACTTTTATGCCTCCTTCTTATGGGTGGGGATAGGAAAATCTTGAATCTTCTGTCAAGCTTGTAGAAGAATTTCTCACAGTCCTTTTTTCTATTGTATGCCCCAAAACTTTACAGTTTGAGCTGGTCCTTGAATCATTGCAGGGTTAATTTCCCATCCTTTGCTTTTCATATGCTCAATTAAAAGTATCAAACTCTTCTCCACTTCTTTTACATTTTCTCCCTGTATCAAAATATCATCTATGTAGTGCGTAAGCTGTACACCAGGTAACTTCAATTCATCCAAATTTTCAGCCACAATCCTATGAAAAATACTTGGGCTGTGCAGATATCCTTTTATCAATCATGTAAAAATATATTGTCAGCCCTGCCATGTGAAAGCTAACTGGTTCCATTGTTTAGTTTATTGGAATCGTAAAGAAAGCATTGGCCAAATCAATAACTGCATACTAAGCCCCATCATATTTCTGGATCCTTTCTATTGAGGTAATAGTATCTGGAACACTGGGATACAAGGGAGGGGTCACTTTATTCAATTGTCTATAATCCACTGTCATTCTTCATGTTCAATCTGACTTTCATACTGGCCATACACAATTATTCCATTGAGTGGTTGTAGGTACTAACACTCCTGCTTGAACAAACTCCTTTATAGTATTGGCAATTTCATCTTGCTCACCTGGTATATGATACTGCTCCAAAGTAATTAGAAGATTCAGGTAAAGTGATTGAGTACATCTTTACTTTTCCCACCAAAACTGTATTAATTCCTATATTCCTTACTGCAAATTGATATCTCCCCTCAGGCAAATTCAGAGTCATGCCTTTCAATATATCAGTTCCAATGATGTATCAGGGTTAGGTACAATGACCACAGTATATTCTTTCTTAGGCAATTGTCCAATTTTTATCATCAGTTTGACTTGTTTGGCTGATATTTCAGCCCCTTCTAGTCCTGTGATGGTAATAGCAGTTCCATGCTTAAATTTGTCAGAATTTCCATAAATCAAGCTGACCTCAGCCCTAGTGGCAATCAATATCCTAGTTACAGTATTTGATCCATTCTTCCAATGTGTGGTCAGATTAATATGGGGTCTCTAATCCTGTCTGTGTGTTTCTTTAATCTGAGCTGGGGCTCAAATTATTCCCTAGTGTCCTTGAAGGTGTGACTCACTTGGATACAAGGATTCAAGATCTGTAGGATTTGTAGGGACAGTTCTTACTTCTCTACTCCATTTGCTATTAAGCCCTCTATCTCAGTATATTCTGTATAGCTCATTAGTTGGAACAACATCTTTCCTTCTAAAATCTATCCCTGCTTTCAATAGGACAGTAAACATCTCTTTCCTTGTCACTCTATTTGTTGGACATTGAGTTTGTTGTACCCTTCTTTCCGGGGGAAACTTATCATCTTTTCCCCAGTCTCCTAATCTTGAAATCTTATCCAACACCTCTGAAAAAGGGCTCCCTACTTTTGCAATCAGCAGAGTCAAAATCACATGTTTATAAGTGGGGGTGGTGGTGCCATCTTAACAATCAAATTCCTATGAGATTCCCAAGGGAATTTCATAATAAACATTGGCATTCCCCAACATAATAGCAGTCTTCATCACCTCCTCCTTTAACTTTCTCAGACAGTTTCTAATTGAATACCAGGGTCTATTTGGAGTAGGCCACATCGTATCAGAAGGATATTCCTCTTTACAGCCTGTCGCAGCCAAAGCCAACAAATTAGTTGCTCGATTAGTTCTTTGTGAATGATAATCCCTAAAAGCTTGCTGTACAGGGGGGCAGAGCCAAGATGGCGGCTGGGAAGCAGTGACTGGCGTGAGCTCCCCAGCAAATCCCTCCAAAAAACTATAAAA
>JAQQSZ010019120.1:0-10433 GCA_028646595.1 Phalanger gymnotis
ATATATATATATGTATACATATATTTATCATGTAATACTATTCCCATTTTACAAATAAGGAAACTGAGGCAGTCAGCAGTTAAGTGGCTTGCCTCACATAACCCACCTATTAAGTAGCAAGGTGAATTGTAAGTCATATCTTCCTGATTTGAGGTCCAGTGCACTATCCACCGTGTCACCTAGCTGCCTCATATACCTACTTACCTTTGCCCCACTTTCCACCTCTTGCTCTGGGTGCAATGGCCAAATGAACAGTGTGACTGTTTTCAGAAAGGGCATGTCCATTAACTACCTTGTAGGTCAAATCATTGTCCCTCTGACTTGCCAGACCAAAACTTCTTTCTCTGTCAAGCAATTAGGTAGGTATACAGCACAGGACTGGGGAGTGTACAGGAGCCAGAGGTTATAAAGTCATCAAGGAATCAGCAGTTAGCAAGCCAGAAATAAATCACAAGTATTGGACCCAGAGAATTCAACATGTTTCAAAGGGAAAAGTGGGTTTCAGAAATCAATAGGTGCATTTTCAAGAGCACAGAATTTAGTTTGATCCAATGGCAAAGGTTTCATGACCTAAATGTTCCTATGTTTGCTTCCACTCAGAACGTGCTCTCGTCTTTCAAAGTTTCTTATTTTTGCTAAAAGCACCACTCTCCCCACAGTTTCCCAGGCTGGAAAACTAGATGTAATGCTCTCTCCTTATTCTCTCATACTCCATATCCAATCAGTTGTCAAGTCATGTCTACTCTACCTCTGTTTACATCTCCCATATACCTCCCCCTGCCCCTGTTCTTCCAACACTACACAGGGTCAAGGCCTTGTTACCTCATACTTGGGCTGTTGCAATAGCCTTTAAGGTAGAAGTACCTGCCTCAAGTCTCTCCCCATTATAATCCATGCTTCACTGAGTTATCAAAATGATCTTCCTAAAGCATAGATCTGATTATGTTACACTCTTCCCCAGTCCCCCAGCATCCTGTTATTCAGTAAACTCCACTGACTCCCTATCACTTGTAGGATCAAATATAAAATTCTCTTAAGGTTCTTAATAACTTGAACCTTTTCTACCTTTCCAGTTCTCTTATACCTTACTCACCTTCTCCTCTCCCTCCCCTCCATACCCTACAATCTGTGATGTAGAGATATACTGGCCTCCTTGCTCTTCCTTGCAAGCAACACTTTACCTTTGGACTATACAGTTTTGATAGCTAGCTCCCGTGCCTAAAATTGTCTCCCTTCTTATATTGGTTCTTGGATTCCCTGGCTTTCTTCAACTCTCAGCTGACATCCCACCTTCTTCAAGAAGCCTTTCCTGAGCCAAGATAAAAGAGTAGAAGCAGAAACTCAGCTGGATTTTCCTCAAAATTTCCCTCCAAACAACTTTAAAATAATGCAAGAAATCATATTCTAGAACAGCAGGCATTTTCCCAGCCCAAGACAATTTAGGAAGTCGGCAGGGGAAGCCCGGAGTACATGTGGCAGCAACACCAGTGGCAGGCCTGTGGAGGCAGCTGTTATGGAGAAAGAAGCAGCTTTGGAAGCTGTAAAGGAGGCAGTAAAGGGGTAGGGCAACTACTCAGAAAGAGATTACAGGAGAACCCGAGGGAACATTAGCCATAGGATCCTGTTGCATTTCCCATATGTAGTTCCAGATCACAGTTCCAGGGCAAGGAGTGCTAGTGATTGGGCTTGCAGGGGAGCAGGTCTCCATCCTGAGTCAAGACCAGAGTGCAGACCGGGAAAACAATGGCCAAATTTCTCCCAGGATAACTGTCCTAGAAGCAATGACAACTCGTGAATCCACAAAACTAGTTCTGACAACAGCATGAAAAAGTACAAAAACTTGGGACAGTTCCCAACCACCACTAAGTGACCAGAGCATAACTTTAACATAATGGTCAAAGCTGGGGAACAGTCTGGGAAAATGAGCAAATAACAAAAAAAAAAAAAACTTGATTGAAAAAACTACTATGGTGTCAGTGAAGATCAAGACACAAATGTACAATAAGACAATAATATGAAAACAATTACAAGCAAAGTCTCAAATATTTTTTAAAACTTGAATTCGATACAACTCCAAGAAGAATTCCTGACAGAAATAAAGAAAGGGACAAGAATGGTAGAGGAAAAATTGGGAAAAGTAATGAGTGATGCAAGAAAATTATGAAAAGATAATTAATAGCTTGGCTAAAAAAAAGGCACAAAAATAGTGAAGAAAATAATACCTTAAAAAGAAGAACTAACTGGTCAAATGTTTAAAAAGAGCCCTAAAATTTCATTGAAGAAAAAACTTTCAAACACAAGATCCAAGAGAAGCATAAGAAGATAAACATGAAAGAAAAATCATAAGTGACTTAAGATTAAACTATTTACATTCCTATATGCGAATATGATACATGTAACTCCTAAGACCCTTCTCATTATTAGAGCAGTTAGAATGAGTCTACATACTCAGAGGGCATGGATATGGGTTGGTTATGTTGGGATGATTTGGGGGTAAAATGAAGCAAGAAAGAGGGTGCATTGGAAGAAAGGGAAAGGAAGAGAAAAAATGGGGGGAATTTTCTCATATCAAAGAGTCATGCAAAGAAGAGCTTTTTTATATTGGAGGTGGAAATGGGAACAGGCTGGTGGGAAATGCTTTTACCTGACTCTCAGAATTGGTTCAAAAAAAGAAGAATATATATGTGTGTGTGTGTGTGTGTGTGTGTGTACATATATATATGTGTGTGTACATATATATGTGTCTGTATATATATGTCTGTACATATGTATGTATATATATGTGTGTACATATATGTCTATACATGTGTCTGTATGTATATATATGTGTGTGTGTAGTGTGTACATATATATGTCTGTACATATGTATGTATATGTGTGTGTTGATCTTCACTGACACCACAGTAGTTTTTTAGATCTTTTTTTTTGTTATTTGCTCATTTTCCCAGACTATTTCTTAACTTATGTGTATACTCAGCTGAATATAGAAATCTATCTTAACCATGTGATATGAAAAGTCCAAGAGACATATCTGGGTAATTAATCATCATTTATTAATTATGGGTAGCAAATAATAAAATATGGTCAGTGGCTTTCTCTCATAAACCAAAGCTGGCCCCTGAAAAACATTCAATTTTTCAAAAGCATTAGGAAAAGTGGGCATACCTGAGGGTGGAAATCAACTCTGATTGGTTAATAATCAATGAAGGGTAAACATATTAATGAGGAGGTGGGCAAATAGTCTTCAGCTCCTCCTTATAAGAACATGATGCAATCATAAGACTCAACTGTCCCCAGCAATCTGAACAAAAGAATCCATCTCTATCCAGACCATCCTGACTGGTTTTCTCCTTCATAAGCTGTGTAACCCTAAATTTTAATAGAAGGTCCCAAGGACAGGGGCTTTATTTCCTAAGGGCAAGAGCTCAGCTATTTGTAAGGTTTTCTAGTTGGGTGGGTTCTTACCCAAGATCAAAAAGTATGTACCCAGAGGACTGGGGCAATCTCATTTATTAGCAATGTCCTTCACAAGGACTGGACTTTAAATACAGAAATAGAAAGGGGGAAAAGCTGAATCCTAATTTAATAATTGGTTATTAGTAAAGAGGGAAATAATTATTTCTCTCACCCAACAGGAGAATACTGGGAGAATGGGATAAGAAGAAGAGAGAGGTGATAAAAGGGAGGGTGGAGTAACAGAACCAGTAGTCACAAGTAAAATAGACGAAGAGGGATAGGGTAAAAAGGGAAAGAGAAGAAAATGGGATGGAGGAAAATACACAGTTAAAAATCATAACAGCGAATGTGAATGGGATGGGCTCACCCATAAAACAGAAGTCAATAGCAGAATGGATTAGGAACCAGAATACAATATGTTGTTTACAAGAGACAGATTTGAAACCGAAAGACATACACAGAGGGTTGGACTAGAATCTAATAGGTTTCAGCAGAGATTTAAAAAAGGCAGGGGGAGCAATCATGATCTCAAACAAAGCAAAAATAGATCTAATCAAAAGAGATAATCAGAGAAACTACATTTTGCTAAAAGTACCATAGACAATGAAGAAATATCCAAAAAGTTACAGCAAGTTTATCTGATAAACCCTAATTTCAAATTTATAAAAACAGTCATTCCCCAAATGATAAATGGTCAAAGTCTTCAGAAGATGAAATCAAAGCTACCTATAGTCACATGAAAAATGCTCTAAATCATCATTGATAAGAGAAGTTAAAATTAAAACAACTCTAAGGTTCTACCTCAAACCTATCAGATTGGCCACCATGACAGAAAAGGAAAATGACAAACGCTGGAAGGAATATGGAAAAATTGGGACTAATTCATTGTTGGTAGAGTTATGACCTGGTCTAACCATGCTAGAAAACAATTTGGAACTATGCCCAAAAGGTTATAAAACTATGCATATACTTTGATCCACCGATATCACTACTAGGTCAGTATCCCAAAGAGATCAAACAAAAAGGAAAAGGACCTTTATGTACAAAAATATTTATAGCAGCTCTTTTTGTGGTGGCAATGAATTGGAAATTGAGGGCATGCCCATCAGTTGAGGAATAGCTAGACAAGTTGTGGTATATGATTGTGATGGAGTAATATTGTGCTACAAGAAATGATGAGGGAGATGGTTTCAGAAAAACCTGGGAAAACCTATATGAATTGACATAAAAAAAGGCTTTCCTGAACTTAAAATTAAATTAACTCCAAGATGTGTGCACATACATGCATATATACATATGCATATATACATACATATACATGTATACATACATACATATATCTTAATATAAGTACAAATATGAACTTGCCCAGTCTGCAAAAGCAATTTTAATTTTATTTTAAAGACCAAGATATTTCTAAATGTGAACATAGAAGAAACACATTTGCTATGGACAAATATTATGCAAATAAAGTGATTAAATGTCCACACCTTTTGAATGAGGGACTCCATTATTGGGCTTATATCTCAAAGAAGTCAATGAGAAAAAAAGTCCTCATATGCTCTAAAACATTTATAACAACACTTTTTGAGAGAACCAAGAATTAAAAACAAAATAGAAGCCTATATATTGGGGAATGGGTAAACAAAGTGTGATAAATAAATGTAATGGGATATTATTGCGCTGTAAGAAATCATGTACATAATGAATCCAGAAAATTATGGAAAGAACTATATGAAATGCTAGAGAATGAAGTAAGCAGAGCCAAGAAAACAATATACACAATGACTGATGGAAAGAATAACACAAGAAAAAATCAAAAGTAATTGTAATAAAATTATAAAAATCAAATAGAACTCGAAATGAAAAGATATGAGAAGATATCCCAAACCCACCTTTTTATGGAGTTGCAAAGTCCACAGATGTTACATAATATACTTGCTTTTGAACTTTTTTCCATGTGTAAATCAGTTGTGTTAATTTTTTTCGCTTTCCAAAAAATACTATTTGTCTTATGGGATGGTTCTTTGGGAAGGGGAGGGAAAGGGATCCATGCAGTACTATAGTGATATAAGAAACAGAAAAGTTCAATAAAAAGTTTATTTTTAAAAAATAAGTAATCATGTATTTAACATCCAAAAGAAGGGGTCAGAAGTGTAGTATTAGTATCTGACATATGTGAAATATTTTATACTTATTTCCTTATATTTGCTGAAATTGGTTCCGAATTGACTCATTTACTTCATATCTCAATACAGAAAAAAGAGATAATCCTAGGGCTAACAAAATAGTTGTTCACGTGGCATGATTGATGGGCCTTTCTACCCAAAATTATCTTTTCTAGTGGCCTTGTCAGTGGGCCCGAATTCCCACCATTGACCATTACTTTTGGTAAAGGTACTGAAGACAGCTATTAAAATGCAAATATGCTCTCTGGAACAGGAAACACATTAGCCTGTTACCACTCAGTCATTAAACAGCAGAGCAAAAAATAGCTCATCAAATTACCTCTAGTCACCTAGCAGGGCATTATTTAGTGAGGATAATGTGTTGCATTATAAACTCATAGGCCCTTAGTCCTGAGTGGGACATCAGAAGTCAGTCCAATCCACTCATTTACGGATGAAGGAACTAAGGTCCAAAGAAGTAAAGGATTTGCTCAAAACATATGCAGCCAGAAGCTGGATCCCCTGATTCTTTCTATTATAGAATACAACCTATATTTAAATCATTTCAGTGATTGTACAGGAGACAAAAACAGACCCTTCACTGCAACTTTTCATAATCATTCTCTTTCATTCACTTGCTCCCTAAGGAACCACATCTGTGACACTCTAAAGAAGTCTCTCCTATTCTCCTGTGGGGTTGGGGGAAGATTTCTCATGCTTTCCAAGGGGAATAAAATGGATTGGAAATTTATTTTCGAAATCTAACTTAATCTTGCAAGAAATTAAAAGAGTCATTTTAATTTTAAAAGACCAGCTACATGGGTTCACAGGTTTTACAAATGTGGAAATCACAGTAGGTGTTTCTGCAAGTAATTACACATCATTTATCAAGTAAAAAACAGCTTTGTAGCACTGACATTTACCAAATCAGTGACTATAGGATAATTATAAAATCACACTATCCCACTAAAGCTGATGAAATGATGATGTAAATGTGTTTTGCTCAATTTTAATGGAACAGATACTTCCTGGAATGGTGTCAAGGAAATTGAACAAGAACCTCTCCATAAAAGGAAGCCACCTTTCAAAAGCACATTTCTCATTCACAAGCCCTGCTCCAAAACTGGGTAGGCAGATCAAGTCTTAGGATAGCTTTTTATTTAGGTTGGGGATTCAGTCAGGGCTTCTTGCATTTGCCAAGATAGTGCTCACATTTCCTGCATTCTCTTCAAATGTTCTTTGATAACGGAAAACTTTTAGCTCATGACAGGAAGTCAAGCACATATATCACTGCCAATAAAACAGCCTTTCAGCTGCCCTTCAGTGTCCCTGGCACCCCTCTCCTCTGATAGATTTACCTGTTTTAAATAATGGAAGAGCTAAGAGACTAGAGGGAAAAAAAATGGAAAAGCTGCCACATTCCTATATCTGGGTATTTCATACAGTATTTATGATAGGAAACAAGAAGAAGAAATCCTTTTCAAAAGGAAGCAAATCTAAAAATGAGTATAAAAACCAACGGCTGTTTATCTATTTCTCCTTAAAAATGAGTATTTTTTTTAATTTTAAGAACACTGGAGAGGTAGATGTGTACATGAACACCCAACCCCACTCACCCACCCCACACACGCATATCCCTTGCTACTAAAATCAGGTCATTTCTGCTCCCAAATATTGCATTCAGTGCTAATAACATTTGGAAAACTCCTAGGACTTGGACTTCCTGCGTTTAAAAGCTCCACCCTGTGGAAGTGAGCAAACATAACTATTCTGCTATTTTTGCATAGGGAGTTTATTTCAGAGCTACTCTCAGAATCTTAGGTAGATTAATCTTATCATTACCAGAAGTCCTTTTAAACTATTTAATAGTGAGAGAGAATGGGATATTTGTCTTAACCTATGAACAGTGTTCTCATCTTTCTAAATCAGCATTTCAGACAATTCAACAAGCATTTGTTGTAGCATAAAGTTCTCCAAGGCAAACTCCACTTTTCCTAACTTCTCCAGGGAATAGAAAAAATATACCAATTCAGAATGAAAAAAAAATGTTTTAGAACCAAGGAGGCAGTTGGTGGCACAGCAAATAGAGGGCTGGACTTTAAATCTTAAGTTCAAATCCAATGTTAGACACTTACTAGCCATGTGGCCCTGGGTAAATCAATTAACTGCTGCCTGCCTCAGTTTGCTCATTTGTAAAATGTGGATAATAATAGCACCTACTTCAAAGGGTTGTTCTGAGGGCAAAATGAGATAATATTTTTAAAGTGCTTTTCAAATCCCATAGGTATGTAAATGCTAGTAACAAACTCTGAATAAACAAGTGATATGATTGAATGCAATAAGGTCAGTTCTTGGAATTTAATTTGTTGAATTTAATGTGGTCAAAAACATACTAATATTGTCTATTCACAATAGTCCAATTGCAGAGGTATCTTGAAAGCTTTAAAAACGGGAACGATGAATTCTTTCAACCATATCCAGTGTTGTGACAATCTTATATACCTGTATATCATGTATAATGCTAAAGTTATTTCAGTGTTATAAAGAAAAGGTTCAACTATTGATCTGCCAATATAAATATATCCTAGAGCAACATGTATAATTCACAATCAATAGCAACAAAGAACCAAATTTAAAATTTTGATAAATACATGTGAAGGGTTGATTGATTGATTGATTGGAGGGGGAGAGTTTGGAGGAAGGGAGAATACTAGGAAAGTATTATGTAGTCAAGACAGTATATAAGGGCTTAAACTAGGATTGCAGTCATGTGAGTACATGAGAGAAGACAAATTAGAGAAATGCGGGTAGAATTAACAAGATTTGGCAACTGCTTCAATATTGCAACTGATCGAGGGGTCAAGAAGAGTCAAAAATGAATCCAAGGTTTTAATCCATGGGTTTCTAGGAAAATGGCACTTCTTTCAACAGAAACAGGGGAATATGGCAGGTTTAAGGGGAAAGACAAGCTATTAGGGTGGCTGTAATGTTAGTGGAATGTAAAGATCTTCCCCATCCATTAATAGGTCTATGTGACCTGCTCTGGCCCACCTTGAAGCTGTAATACATCCTGAGTCACATAGTGCTCATTGGGTGAGGAACTTGCCTAAAGAGGCACTTGCTTAAAAGGAAAGCTTGCTTAGGGGAAGCTTGCTTGCAGGAAGGCTTTCACATCTTTTATACTAAGCTAATCAGACACTGGGTCATAAAAGTTGTGATGCTTTTTGGCTCTGAGAAGTGTATATGTATTCTGAGGTTGGTATTTTGCTTTGGGGGTTTTGCTTATGAGAAGGACTTTTTGATTCCATGGACAAGACTCTGAGTAGCCATTTGGTCAGAGTCCCCTGACTATTCAGATGAATCTGTGCTCCTCTGATCCAGTGGCACATGTAGGTGGTTGTATTAACTTGTTCAGGCAACTGGAGCACAGTCTGTTGTTCTTTGTGCTAATTTCTCTGCTTGCATTTTCTCCACATTCAGGGTGCTAATTTTTCCCCTGAACTAGTGAATGTAAATAAAGTAAGATGTTAACCCCTTAAAAGCAGATCAAAGAACCCTTCTTAGCAAGCCATCCCAGATGTGCTGGGGTGCTTGCTGTTACAGTGGCATCCAGGTGGGTTCTCTAGTAGACAACTGGATGTGAAAGACTACAGTTCAAAGGAGAAATTAAAGCTAGATAGATAGATTTGGGTAATAACTGAAAGTGTGCTCAGCAAGAGAAAAAGCATGCTGTGTAAGATGAACAGTCTGAGAAGCACAAAGACATGGATTCAGGTCCTGCCTTTGACACAAGGATGAAGCATAATATGGTGCTTCTCAGGCGTTCTGGATTTGGAGTGAATGATGCTAAATTCGAATCCCACCTCTGCTGCTAAATAGTAGTGCAGCTCTTAGGAAAATCATTTAACCTCTTTCAGAGTTTAGTTTTCTTATTCATGAAATTAAGGGAGTGTATTAGTTGGCCTCTGAGGTCTCCTGACACTCTAATTTTTTCAATATTAAAATAACGAGAAGAGTTGAATTAAAGAACAATTGAAGAAAATGGTTATCAGGGGCTAGCTCATTTCTAAATTCTAGTACGGTTATGATTGTATGATTTTGTTTCATTTTAATATTTTATATTATGATTAATATATTAAATATATCATTTCACATATTATGTTTATTATATTTAATAAAATAGGTTAATGAATGAATTTAATATTTAATAAAATAATTTTATTTTTCCAATTACATGTAAAAACAATTTTAACATTCATTTTTTAAATTTTGAGTTCCAAATTTTCTCTTTCCCTCTCTCTCCACCCCCAAATTCTCCCTACCACCACATTAAGAAGGCAAGAAATTTGATAAAGGTTATGTGTGCAGACATGCAAAACAAATTTCCACATTGATCATGTTGTGAAAGAAAAACCAGACCAAAAAAAAAACTGAGAAAAATAAGTTTTAAAAATGTATGCTTCGATCTGCATTCAGACTCCATCAGTACTTTCTCTGGAGGTGGATAGCATTTTTCACCATAAGTCCTTCAAAATTGTCTTGTATCATTGTATTTCTGAGAAGGGCTAAATCATTCACAATTGTTCATCACAAAATATTGCTGTTACCATGTACAATAGTCTGCTGGTTCTGCTCACTTCACTTTGCATCAGTTCATGTACGTCTTTCCAGGCTTTTCTGAAAGCATCCTTCTCATCATTTCTTATAGCACAATAGTATTCCATCAAAATCACATACCATAACTTGTTCAGCCATTCCCCAATTGATGGACATCTCCTCAATTTCCAATTCTATACCACCATGAAAAGA
>JAQQSZ010019121.1:0-10433 GCA_028646595.1 Phalanger gymnotis
GAGGAATATATTGAGAGAGGGAGAAAGGAAGAGATAGAATGGGGTAAATTATCTCGCATGAAAGTGTCAAGAAAAAGCAGTTGTTGGAAAGGAAGAGGGGGCAGGTGAGGGGGAATGAGGGAATCTGGCTCTCATCAGATTTGACCTGAGGAGGGAATAACATACACACTCAATTGGGTACCTTACCCCACAGGAGAGAAGGAGGAATGGGATAAAAAAGGGAGGATGATAGAAGGGAGGGCAGATAGGGGGAGGAGGTAATCAAAAGCAAACACTTTCAAAAAGTGACAGGGTCAAGGGAGAAAATTTAATAAAGGGGGACAGGATGGGAGGGAGCAAAATATAGTTAGTCTTTTACAACATGAGTATTGTAGAAAGGTTTTGCATAATGATACACATTTGGCCTATGTTGAATTGCTTGCCTTCTTAGGGAGAGTGGGTAGAGAGGGAAGAGGGGAGAGAATTTGGAACTCAAAGTTTTAAAAACAGGTTTTAAAAAATGAAAGTTGTTTTTACGTGCAACTGGGGAATAAGTTATACAGGCAATAGGGCATAGAAATCTATCTTGCTGTAAAAGAAAGTAAGAGGAAAGGGGATGGGAGGGGAGTGGGGTGACAGAAGGGAAGGCTGACTGGGGAATGGGGCAATCAGAATATATACCATCTTGGAGTGTAGGGAAGGGTAGAAATGGGGAGAAAATTTGTAATTCAAAATCTTGTGGAGATTTTAGATTTAGAGCATGGATTGGCAAATTATTAACTATGGGCAAAATCCAGCTCACAACCTGTTTTTAAATAGCCTTCTACCTAAAAATGGTTTTTACATTTTTAAATGATTGAAAAAATCAAAAGAATATCATTTTGTGACACATGAAAATTATATGAAATTGAGGTTTCAATGTCCATAAATATATTTTTATGGGAACACAGTCATGTTCATGCATTTACATATTATCTATAACTGCTTTTTGGTCTATGGGGTTTCAGGGAGGACTAACACCTTTTCAGGGCTTCTCATCCATCTTTGGTGTTCACGTTTCACCCAACTCTCACCTGTGGCCCCAAGAAGTTGTAGTATGTAGTATGTACAGATGCCGCACTGTGGTAAAACTGCCTTGGGGGATCAGCTAAACCAGGTTGAGAGTAACTCAAACCCATAGGGTAGTTAGGTGAATGTCCACCCCAAGCATGTGAAGACTTCCCCCTGAGAAATGACCAGATAAGAATAATTTGTTCCAGTGGCCATGAAGGTGCATGAAGCAGGCACTGTGGAGTGCTCAAAGCTTGGTCAGACATCAAAGATCCCAAGGTCATCCACTGCATCCTGGGATATTGCCAGTCATCTTGACTTTTCTCCTGCCACTGGACTTTCATGACTCTGAAACAGAGAATAAGGCTGACGACTGTGCAGCTCTGCCTCACATAAATCCATTTCACACACAAGTCAAGACATCACCCTGCGATGTCATTGGTCCTCTTCAAAACAAAGATCGAACAACATAGCTGTTTTCACACTTTAATGGCAGAGTTGAGTAATTATGATCAAATCCATATATGGCGCTCTCATTGCTTTGCACTGCTACTCAGAGAAACACAAATCTCAGTGTGGCAATTATAACTTCATAGTATTTTGAATGCTATGTGTATCACCATACCATAGCATTTTATTTGTTTTATTATTATTAACACCAGTAAATACCCATTATGTCAAAAATAAGGAAAGTGTACTTTGAATATCCCATGTTTAAGCCCAGTGGAGTATGGATTATTTTGTTATCAATTAGATGCCAAAGCATTGTGTTTATTATGCAGTGGCACTCTAGCTGTGGTATAAGAATATAAGTTAATATTGCCAGACTAAGCACTCATTACAACATGCCTAACTCACAGGAAAGCATCAGTCAGAAAATTAGAAAATTTAAAATGGAATTCTCTCATCGTAGCAGAATTTGACAAAAAGAAAAAAAAAAGAAAATGAAACTCCAACTAAGTTTCCAAGTGGCTCACTTGTTAGCCAAGCAAGGAAGCTTGTGTACCAATGATGAGTTAATTCAGTCTTGTTTGATTGAAGCAGCAGAAGAAACATGAAATTATTAATGATAAAAATGTCACTAATTGATTCAATTAAAATTGTGGAAATTTGTTTCTCTTGTCATGTAAATAACTATATAATATCCTCAATTACGCCTCTACTCACAATGCCTAAAATATTTACCATTTGGCCGTTTGGAGAAAAAATTTGCCAGCCTTAAGGTTCTTAGAGCATGTAGAAAGTATCGTAGGGCAACTAGGTGGGTCAGTGAATAGAGCATGAGGCCTGGACTCATCTTCCTGAGGTCAAATCTGGCCTTGGACACTTATTAGCTGTACCATTCTGAGCAAGTCACTTAACCCCGTTTGCTTCATTTTCCTCATCTGTAAAATGAGATGAAGAAAGAAATGGCAAACCACTGCAGTATCTTTGCCAAGAAAACTCCAGAGGGGGTCACAAAGAGTTGGATGTTACTGAAAAGCGACTGAACTGAAAGACTGTTGGATTGTTTGGAATAAAAGTTTTAGCAGTGCAAATGAATGGCATCTACCATTTAGAAGGACAGCATGATTTAATGGAAAGAGCGCTGGTCTTGAAGCCATTTAGAGATACCTGGGTTCAACTCCTTGCTCTATCACATACTGTATTAACAAGGAGCCATTTAATCACTTGGAGACTCAGTTTGTTAATCTGTAAAATGGCAAAATGAGACTCATACTACCTTTTTAACAGGGTTTGTTGGGAGAAAAATGTTTTACAAATTATAAAGTGTCATAAATGTGAGTTACTATTATGATTCTTTACAGCCATGCTTATGTCACTCTGTTATCAAGAGAAACTAAATGGCTTTCTAATAATAGTAGCAACCACAAATTACATTTATATAAGACCTTATGATTTATAAAGTTTATGCAAAGTCCTATCGGTGATTGCTACATTTTGTGCCTTTCTAAATGTATGAGTTTAATACTCCTAACTCCCAGAATTAACAAATGGACCATTAATAACCACTGAGCAAAATAACTGTGGTTTATTGATGATGCTTAAATTTTGTCTTACATTTGGCCCCTTCTCTTTATTTCTACCATATATCACCATAGGGCAGTTCTTCATTTCATAACAATAAATATTAATTTACTAATAACCAGTATAATGTTAATAAACAAGCAATAAAATAGCTAGCTTTTACATAATACTTTAAGCTTAAGCTTTGCAAAGTACTTTGCATATGTTATCTCATTTGATCATCACAAAAATCCTGGGAAGTAGATGATAGTACTTTCCTCATTTCACAGGTGAGGAACCGAAGGCCTAGAGAGGTTACCTGACTTCCCCAAAGCCAAGCTAGCTAGTGTCTGAGGCAGGATTCAAACTCAGGTCTTCCTGACTCAAAGATGCCTCTAATTAGTGTAATATCTCCTAATAATTACTTCTGCTGCTTTTCTACTCCTTTCTAATCCACTGTGCCGCAGTGTGGCATGAGTCATTTTTCTAACAATATACTGTTCTGAACATGTAACACCGTGACTTCAAAGCCTTAACTGTTGTCCTTTCTAGGGTTATCTCATATTACTTCCCTTCACATACCCTCTTATAGCCAATCTGGGTCACTTTCATTCAGCCCTCTCCCTTTTCTGAGTTTTTGCTCATACATACCACCCACCCCCAAGCTTGGAATAGATACCTCCCCTTTTTGTCTATTTCTCTCTACACTTCACAGCTCAACTCAGATCCTACCTCCTCCATGAAGCCTTCCCTGCCCCTACAATCTAAAATGGTCTATCCTTCATCAGATTTCTTATACACTCACACTGGCTGCCCCCCATGCTGGGAAAGCTCTGTGACTTCCTTCAGGGCTCAGCTCACTGTACCTAATGCTGGACATCTTTCCTACTGTCTCTCCCATCTCCTCCCCACCCTTTCCATCTCTTGCTTCCCCACTAAAGTTCCCTTGCAGATACTGTGTCTTATATGTTGATAGATAGATAGATAGATAGATAGATAGATAGATAGATAGATAGATAGATAGATAGATAATGTACATACGCAGGTATATGTAAAATCTTGTCTCCCCCATTGGAATATAAGCTTCTTGAAAGTAGGACTTTTTCCCCCCTTCTCATCTCTAGCTCCTAGCATACTTCTTAGCATATACTAAGCATTTAACAGATATTTTGTGATTGATTATTATTGCCTGGACTGATCAAATATTTTCTTGATTTCAGAGTTAGTGTTTCCATTTTTATATGAGGAATGAAAATTATGCCAGACTGCTAGTAAACAAAGACTTGTATTATTGTCCTACAATTCTTTTGTTTCAAGAGTTATTCTATCCTAGTTTAAAATAACTTTTAAAAATAGGCACAAAATGAATGTAAGTGGTTGACATACTAAAAGTCTAGTGGGGACTTTTTTTTTTTCTGACAACCTATGACATAGTTAGGAAAATGTTCTTGGATCTGATGGAATTAATGATAGGGTTACTTCCTTACCTGTGAAGTATTCATTCCTCCAAATACCTGATCTGGCTCTTTGACAAGCATTTAATCCTTCTCTGACCTTCTCCCATCTGAAGAGCCCTTGGTAACCTCTGTCTTCCTGCAGCTCCACCCTGTGAGTGTCAAACAAACAGTCTTATCTCCCTTCCTGTCTGCTGCCTCATCTTAGACTGTCTCCTTCCTTGGTTTTTAAGTGCCTGAACAGGATTCTCAGAAAAACTCTTGTTAAGAGGCTGGGTTGTAAGTCTTTCTCCCATGGCATCATAAAAAGGTATTCCACAACAGAACAAGAGGATAGGGATTTAAAATACAGGTTTGTATATAATGCTACCTTCTTAGAGAATGCTCCAATGTTTGAGACATGAAAAGAGGGACAGTTTCCAAAAAAAAGGATGAACATTGCTGAAAACCAAAAAATTTCTTCTTTTAGCAGGCAAATCTAGTAACAAGTAATGTCAAAAATGTCCAAATGCCAACAGAAATATTTGACGCAAAGAACCAAATATCAAATATGCCAGCATAAACAGTGGGGTTCAGCATCCACCTTGCTTCATTGGCTAGGCTTTATCCATTTCTTTATTAACTTCCAAATATTCTAATAGTGGGATCATCAATCGTGTGTGTGTGTGTGTGTGTGTGTGCACATGCACGCACATGTATGTGTGTATGTGTTTGTGTTCCACTTTATGTTCTTGCCTATTGTTGGAGTCTTAGAGACTCTCAGTCTGGATCTGTTCCATCTTACATAGATGGGCAAAATTCCATGCTTAGCATCCAGGGCCATTTAAATGTTAAGAGGATACAAATATCACTCTTGTAATAGCATCATTACCTTCTTTTTCTTGGGCTGGTTTAGGTAATAGCCTGATGTATTGGCTTTAGAGTCACAATAGGTAGGTTTTACCACTAACTAGGATGTCACTTGACCTTTTGAATCTCTGCTTCCTTGTCTGTAAAATGAGGCTGTAAGACTGGATTTTTTTTCCAGCCTCTATTTCAGCTATGAAATTTCATGGCTTAAAGATGTTATGAGCTTTACCCATATACCACACTGTATAAAAAATATTTTTGTTTCTGAAAAATTTTAAGTAAATCTAATTTTTGAAACTAAATCTGATCTTATGGAATAAGAAAATTCACTAATTATAGGATTCTTATGATGAAAGCTTTAGTTAATCAAGTAACCATCTCCCACTTGTCCTGTTTTGTGGAAACATAATTTCCTTTGTTGAATTTGTTTATAACAAGGTACATTTCTACCCTCCAACTCTTAGAGCTTTGTGCTTCAGTGAAAGTTGTCCTGTTCTCAGCTAATGCCGTTTTATAATCTTGGTACTGATCACTATCACTTAAATTTAATAAAATTCCAATTAAGCATTTAGTTAAAGAAAAAGGGCTGATCCAGATGTCAGGTCATAAATGTCAATGTTTGTGGCAGAATACAGCTAACAGAGTTGAAAGCTTTTTTATGAGTATAATAGAAATATAAATGCATAACTTTATAGACTCCTATTTTGAATGGCACATTTATAACATGGGTATATGTGGCACCAAAACTCCAAAACAAACTAATGCTCGACTTCCAGCTCATTATTGTATTTGATTATGTGATTTAGTCCAGTGAATATCTTATACCCTTTAAGTACATAATTATAGACCCATCATTTGTCGTTATGGTTGAAAGATAAGAGAAGGGCCATGGAAACATTAAATATTGGTGAAGGAACTGGATTAAATGTTTAGGGGAACAAATACTTCACAAGTGATGGAGCAAGCTCATCATTAATTCCATTAGAATTAGATACCAGAACATTTTCCTAAATGTGTCACAGGCAGCGATGGTTGTTGTGTCTGGCTTTTGCACCTATTCCAATAATCTTACACTTGAAGGTAAAGATTAGCAGCAATAAGATGCTAGAATGTAAATAGTCCACCAAAAACACAGAGATGGTCGTTGCACGTGCAGCATAAGACTGAATATGTGTCCAAAGTGGATAACAACATAGTGGCCAAAGAGTTTTGTGTAGTATAGCAAGCTGACCAGAAGCTGCCTAAAATAAAGAAGGCAGAAAAAAACATATCAAGATGAATTTAAACACAAATGAGAGTTCTTTCTGAGCAATGACACTGGCCCAATTTTAAGTCTGAGCAGCAGCCACAATTGTAAACCAAGTCAAAAATTTCAACGTGTCAACAATGCAGAGAGAATTTTTTTGCCACAATTATTTGTCCGCAGATATTAACTTACCATCCGTAGCTTTAGTCTCATCCACAAGAAACAACATATACTATTTTACATCTTGTATCTTTCTAGTAAGGCAAATATTTGTGCTATAAGCAACAAAAAAAAATTGGAATTACAAAATAGCCTGAAAGGTAAAGGTAAAATATTATTACCATAATAATGTATTGATTTATATTATGTCTTTTCCCCTTAGGAATTCTGAAGAACTTGGCAAGTTGCTATCTAACAAATCTGCTTCCCTTTTAGCACTGACATGCACCCTAAAAATATTGGACTTATAAGGCTGGAACTAATAAAACATCATATTCTTTTACTGTTTTATACAGCTAGATATATATTCTGATCATTCATGAAAATACATATTAGTAATCTAGCATTTTATATTTGAAAGCATCTTAAAAATATTTTATAATAAGACATCTGAGCAATGATGTTGTCATCTTTATAGACAATTCTCTGAGGCATTCAGAAATTAAGACTAATTTAGATGTATCTCGGATTTCATCAGTGTGGGTACTTTCTCCATTGACTTCCTGTTTTCTTCTCCTTCATGTCTTCCGTAAATCTCCCAAAGAGGATCCACCCAACATGTGGGGTGCTTCCTTTGATTCTTTTAATAACTCAAGTGGTACTAATATAACACTTGGTCTGGCCATCTGTCGCTTTTAATTCTTGATGCATGACCAGCCCACATAATTTTCTCTTCACACATGTCTTTGATGTTTAAAAAGTATTTCTACTCAAGAACACCTTTTTATACGCCTGCTCATAAGGTCTGGACAGAAAAGAAATCTATATTTGAGAAGGAATACTAGCAAAAGCATGGACTCTATCTAGCGTGAAGAAAAATGGATTACTGATATTTGAAAGAGGCTATATATACCATGAAGTGAAATGTCTGTTTCTGAAAGGAAGAGGGGAGAAAAGTATTCTGGAATTGTGTGACCAAGAAGTAATACAAATGGTCACGGGCATGTGGTAGAAGTAAATGTAGGGTGACTTCTACATATGAAGTGTCTAAATAAAGAGAATCACAAGACATGTTTCTAAATATCACATCCCTTTACAATTCTTTTCTCTTTCTGTCCTCCAGACCTAGAGACAGCTAGGTGGCACAGTGGATCGAGCACTGAGTCTGGAGTCAGGAAGACTTGAGTTCAGGTCCAGCCTCAGATACTTAGTAGCTGTATGAATCTGGCAAGTTACTTAACCTCTGTTTGCCTCAGTTTCTTCAACTGCAGAATGGGGAGAATAATAGCACTTATTTCTCAGGGTCATGGGGATCAAATGAGAACACCATGCCTAGCACATAGGGGTGTTATATAAATACTCACTCCATTCTCCTTCACCCCCATCTGTTCTTACATGCTCCCACTATTAAATCCAAAAAAATCAACAAGTATAAGATATGGAAAGCCCAGTTAGATATTAGTTTGTCTGGAAAAATGGAATATTTTAGTAGGCTCAAAGTTTAAAATGCATTGGCAATGAAATATGGAAGCTGAAAAATGCTTATGTCTGATTGTTGGTGGTGTTAAGTTGTTCTCAGTTGTACCTGACTCTTCATGACCACTTTTGGGGTATTCTTGGCAAAGATACTAGAACTATTTTCCATTTCCTTCTCCAGCTCATTTTACAGATGAGGAAACTAAGGCAAACCCAGTTAAGTGACTTGCCCAGCATCACAAAACTAGTAAGTGTCAGAGGCCAGATATGATCTCAGATCAACCTGACTCCAAGCCCAGCACTTTTATCTCTTCACTGTGCCTAGCTGCCCTTAGGTGTGCTTGGGATTCTCCAGAATAAGGGAGGTAATAGCCCCACTGTCCTCTGCTCCCATCAGCTCATATCTAGAATATTGTGTTTAGTTCAAGGTGCCACATTTTAGGAAAAATGTCTTTAATATGGTGGGCAGCCAGGATGGCAAAGGGCCTCCAGATCGTGCTATGTGAGGATAAGCTGAAAGAACTGGAAATAAGTTAGCCTGAAGGAGAGAAAACTTGAAGTGAGTACATGAGCAGTGTGATTATCTTCAAATATCTGAAGAAATCTCATGTGAAGGAATTACATTCCATTGGTCACAGAGGGCAAGTACTAGGACCAATGGGGTCAAGTTTCAGAAAAGGAAATTCAAGTCTAATGTAAGGAAAAAATTCCTAGCGCCTGGAGCTGTGTAAAATGGAATGGATTTCTTCACTAGATAGTGGGTTTGCTTTAACTAGAAACCTTCTAGCAAAAAAAAGTTTAACAGCTTGTCAGGGATATTTCAGAAGGTGCTATACTTGTCAGTTACATAAACTTTTCCATTCTTTAGGAATCTACCCCTTCTTTGAGAGACCTTGAAAAGTGATACATAGGTGCCTTTAAAATTATGTCACTTCTCACAGAGATTTCTTCTTTGGGTATTTGGTCATATCCAACCATATTACTGGCTTCATTTTTCTTAAATGTCATTACTACTTCCTTATATAGTACATCATGTACTAAGGTGGTGGTTATACTATCACTACCAATGAGAATGGGTCATTATAAACACATCTGAAGATGTTTCATTTTCCTTCTTAGCTGTTCCCCATCCAGTGCCATCTAAAATGCCCTTGACCTTGGTCACAGGTTAAGCTTGTTCTCTTGTCAACTGTTGTTCGGTATTTGAGGGGTCAGTATTACTCTCATAATCATAGGTCATCTTCCTCTAATTTTTGGCAGAGAAGCTTGTACTCAGTGTTGACACTGGCCCATCATGTCCTTTCACTAGTCAAGGAGATTGTGTTTACTGATTAAGATGATTTCGTAGACTCTTTCTTTCAGCTTCATTGTTGTGGTAATTGTTTTACTCCAATTAAATTTCTCTAAGAAATTGTGATAACCTTGTGTCCAGTTACTATTTTTCAGATTAAACAACATTTTTAAACAGGTAGGGCTGGAACTACAAAAATCAAACTTAGTAGGGTTTTTCCCCCATCTTTATCCTTTCTTCTGATTTGGTATTCAGTATTTTCTCTGACCTTTGCCTGACCTGAGGATTGTCTGACTGTACAGATTTTACTCTGAAAATATAGTTGCATTTGATCTTCCCTGTTAAGGCAATGCAATTTTTTAGTGAGATCATTTGGTGCTCACCATATCCAATTCCATTCTGACATTCTTTTTCAAGTAATCATGATGTATACATACAGAACTTCTGAGTACCACATAGCCCCTTTGTCTGCTTCTATTTCTTAATCTATATGCATATTTTAATATAATTTTCATCGTCTTTCCTTTTCATCATCTTTTCTTTGTATTGAGGTCACAATACAAAACTTTGTATTGAGTTGTCATCAGATGTTTCAGGAGTGAGGAGGGACCACAGAGTATCAAGTGCATGAATATACTGAGTTATATTTCGTATTGTTGTCCATTTCATTGACTACTGTGACCAAACATTCTTCATCTAATGGGTCATCTTGGGCTTTAAATAGTCTTTCATTAAGTCTTTTCTCAAAGCCCTTCTGTTCTAATCATTTCTGCCTAACCTTTTGCCAAAACAAATAAATAACCTGATTTCAATATTTATAAAATTTTTAAATCTGGAAGGATAATCCTGATTATTTAGAAACATCTTTTCAAAGTCATGTAAAAAAAGTTGAAAAACATTTTATTGCTAAGTTTAAGAATTT
>JAQQSZ010019122.1:0-10433 GCA_028646595.1 Phalanger gymnotis
CTCTGGCTCTAGAATATCAGGGCAGTTCTCCTTGATAATTTCTTGAAAGATGATATCTAGGCTCTTTTTTTGATCATGGCTTTCAGGTAGTCCAATAATTTTTAAATGATCTCTCCTGGATCTATTTTCCAGGTCAGTGGTTTTTCCAATGAGATACTTCACATTGTCTTCCATTTTTTCGTTCCTTTGGTTCTGTTTGATAATATCTTGATTTCTCATCAAGTCACTAGCTTCCACTTGCTCCAATCTCATTTTTAAGGTAGTATTTTCTTCAGTGGTCTTTTGGACCTCCTATTCCATTTGGCTAATTCTGCCTTTCAAGGCATTCTTCTCCTCATTGGCTTTTTGGAGCTCTTTTGCCATTTGAGTTAGTCTATTTTTTAAGGTGTTATTGTCTTCAGCATTTTTTTAGGTCTCCTTTAGCCAGTCATTGACTGGTTTTTCATGGTTTTCTAGTGTCACTCTCATTTTCCTTCCCAATTTTTCCTCTACTTCTCTTACTTGCTTCTCCAAATCCTTTTTGATCTCTTCCATGGCCTGAGACCAGTTCATGTTTTTCTTGGAGGCTTTTGATGTAGGCTCTTTGACTTTGTCAACTTCTTCTGGCTATATGTTTTGGTCTTCTTTGTCACCAAAGAAAGATTCCAAAGTCTGAGACTGAATCTGGGTGCATTTTCACTACCTGGCCATGTTCTCAGCCAACTACTTGACCCTTGGGTTTTTGTCGGGGTATGACTGCTTGTAGGGTATAGAGTACTTTGTCCCAAGTTTGAGGAGCTGTGCTGTTGTTGTCAGAGCTATTTCTACACAGCATGCTCTGCCTCACCAGTGCTCCTCCTCCCCCAAGGACCACCAACCTGTACTGGACTTAGATCTAAGCTGGCTCTGCACTCTTGCTCTGATCAGCCACTTAATTTCTCCCACCAGGTGGGCCTGGGGCCAGAAGCAGCTGCAGGTGTAATTCTCTAGCTGCACCTCCTCCACTGCTCCTGGGGTGGTGGCCAAACCCAGAACTCCTTTCACTCTGTCCCCTGCAGCTTTTGCCACTAACCTTCTCCATCATCCTTGGTGTTTGTGGGTTGCGAAGTCCGGCAACTGCCAGAGCTCACTGATTCAGGGAAGCAGTGCCTTCCCCACCCAGCTCCCAGTCTGTTTTGTCAGGGGGCAGCCCACAGAGGGCTCTGCTCCTCTTCTTCCCAACTCTGTGTGATAGACCCCACCTAGTGACCATCCAGGCTGTCCTGGGCTGGAGCCCTGCCTCCCTCTGCCATTCCCTGGCTTCTGCAATTCTAGAATTTGTTCAGAGTCATCTTCCATTGGTGTTTGGAGGGTCCTGGGGGAGAGCCCTAGGCAAGTCCCTGCTTTCCAGCTGCCATCCTGGCTCCGCCCCCTAGTATGCACATTTTTATGGCTCTTTGGGCATAGTTCCAAATTACTCTCCAGAGTGGTTAGATTAACTCACAGCTCCACCAACAATGTATTAGTATTCCAACTTTCCTGCATCATCTCTAACATTTATCATTTTCCTGTTTTGTCATGTTAGACAATTTGATAGGTGTGATGTGATATCTCAGAGTTGTTTTTATTTGCATCTTTCTAATCAATAATGATTTAGAGCATTTTTTTCATATGGCTATAGATAGCTTTAATTTCTTCCTCTGAAAACTGCCTGTTCATATCCTTTGTCCATTTATCAATTGTGGAATGACTTGTATTCTTGTAAATTTGACTCAGTTCTTTATATATTTTAGAAATGAAGCCTTTGTCAGAGACACTAGTTGAAAAATTCTTTCCTAGTTTTCTGCTTTCCTCCTAATTTTGGTTGCATTGGCTTTGTTTGTGCAGAAACTTTTCAATTTAATATAACTGAAATTATCCATTTTGCATTTCATAAAGTTCTGTATCTTTTGTTTGGTCATAAATTCCTCTATTCTCCATAAATCTGACAGACAAACTATTGTTTGCTCCCCTAATTTGTTTATAGTATCAACCTTTATACCTTGATCATGTACCCATTTGGACTTTATTCTGGTATACGGTGTCAGGCATTGGTCTATGCCCACTTTCTGCCATACTATTTTCCAGTTTTCCCAGCAGTTTTTTTGTCAAACACTGAGTTCTTATCCCAGAAGCTGGGTTCTTTGGGTTTATCAAACAGTAGATTGTTATAGTCATCAAGTACTGTGTCTTGTGTACCTAATCTATTGCACTGATTGACTCCTCTATTTCTTTGCCAGTACCAAGTGGTTTTGATAATAGCTGTTTCATAATACAATTTAATATCCGGTATGGCTAGGCCACCTTCTCTAATATTTCTTTTCATTAGTTCCCTTGACATTCTAGACTTTTGGTTTTTCCAGATGAATTTTGATATCATTTTTTTCAAGCTCTACAAATTTTTTTTGGTGGTTTAATTTGTATGGCACTGAATTAATTTAGGTAGAATTGTCATTTTTGTTATATTAGCTCAGCCACTGATGTTTTTCCAATTATTTAGATCTGACTTTATTTGTGTGAAAAGTATTTTGTAATTGTGTTCATATAGTCCCTGGGTTTGTTTTGGCAGGTAGACTCCCAAATATTTTGTAATGTCTACGATAACTTTAAATGGAATTTCTCTTTCTCTCTTTTACTGTTGGGCTTGGTTAGTAATATATTGAAATGCAGATGATTTATGTATATTTATTTTATATCCTGCAACTTTGCTGAAGTTGTTTATTATTTCAAGTAGGTTTTTACTTGGTTCTTTAGGATTCTCTAAGTATATCATGATATCATCTGCAAACAGTGATAACTTAGTTTCTTCCTTGCCGATTCTAATTCCTTCAATTTTTTTTTATTCTCTTATTGCTAAAGCTAACATTTTTAGTACCATATTGAATAACAGTGGTGATAATTTGCATCCTTGTTTCACCCCAGAACTTATTGGAAATGCATCTAGCTTATGTCTGTTACATATAATTCTCAATTATAGTTTTAGGTAGATACTACTTATCGTTTTAAGGAAGGCTCCATTTATTTCTCTACTATCCAGTGTTTTCAATAGGAAAGAGTGTTGTATTTTGTCAAAAGCTTTTTCTGCATCTATTGAGATAATCATATGGTTTTGTTGTTGATATGATCAATTAGGCTGATAGTTTCCCTAATATTGAACCTGCCTTGCATTCCTGGTATAAATCCTACCTGATCAAAGCATATTATTCTCCTGATAAGTTGTTGTAATCCTTTTGCTATTATTTTATTTAAATTTTTTTCATCTATATTCATTAGAGAAATTGGTCTATAATTTTCTTTCTCTGTTTTGGCTCTTCCTGGTGTAAGTACCATACTTGTATCATAAAAAGAATTTAGTAGGACTCCTTCTTCACCAATTTTCCCAAATAGTGTATATAACATAGGGATTAATTGTTCTTCACATGTTTGATAGAATTTAATTGTAAATACATCTGGTCCTGGAGATTTCTTCCTAAGTGGTTTGTTGATTGCTTTTTCATTTTTTTTTCTGAAATGGGGTTATTTAAGTATTTTATTTCCTCTTCTGTTAATCTGGGCAATTTGTATTTTTGTAAATATTCATCCATTTCACTAAGATTGTCATATTTATGGGCAAAGTGAGTTAAGTATTGGATCCTATGCCCTGAAGCATGCTTTTATAATAAGCCATTGTAGGGCATCAAAGAATCCTAGATATCTGTAAGTAAAACATGCATTTTAGAAAAGATGCAAGCCATTTTGCTACTAGAATTTTTGAACAAGAGTAATGATTTGTGATTTTTTAGTCTTTCACAATGTGTAAGTTTATTTCTTTATAGTAAATTTTTTAGTCTGGAAAGTGAAAACAATGGTGTGTTATGAAGTTCAACTAAGTTGGCCCTTCCTAAGTGTATATTGACTTTTTATGTATGAATGGAACCAATAAAGAATAGACTAAAGTTGCTTGTAATCATGGGTGTTGGCCATTAAAAAAAATCTTTATACACATGGTAACTGGCAACTTGAAAGTGTTAGGAATTTAAAATGTAAACCATGCTGAGAGACAGAGAGAGAGAGAGAGTGAGAGAGAGAGAGAGAGAGAGAGAGAGAGAGAGAGAGAGAGAGAGAGAGAAAAGAAGAAGAAGAAGAAGAAGAAGAAGAAGAAGAAGAAGAAGAAGAAGAAGGAGGAGGAGGAGGAGGAGGAGGAGGAGGAGGAGGAGGAGGAGGAGGAGGAGGAGGAGGAGGAGGAAGGGGAGGAGAATGAGGCAGTGAGGAACCTGCACTGATAAATTTGTCAATCTTCTTGAAGTCTAATTGGTTTTTATAGCCCTTTACATTTTTTTTCCTTTTCCAATAAGGACAGCAGAAAAATGTACACAACCCATATTTCCTATTTGGAAATCTACAACGAATGTGGTTATGATCTGTTGGATCCAAGACATGAAGCCTCCAGTTTGGAAGATTTGCCGTGAGTAGCCAAACAACAAAGAATCAGAAAAAAATTACTTTCATATGTTCAGTTGTATTATTTTATTTGAAACTTTATAAGTTCCTAGTTCCAAATCTAATTAACTAATACTAGTTAGCAGAGTGTTTTCAGTGATGATAAATGGACAACAGTCATGACAGGCTGAAATACTCAAAACTGATTTCTTGGGAAAAGCTCTTTTGGATTCCATTCAAGAGAGAAGAGCAAGATATGTTTTCTGTTCAATACTGACATGACAGTGTTGGGTTCTTTTAGATGTTTCTACAAGAAACTTCTAGTTTTGACCTTTTTCTTCCATAAATTATCCATTAAGAATCTATAAGAAATGTGAAAGAACAGAGCCTTTATCAAAGGTCTTTTCTAGAGTTAAAAAATCAGATAGTGGAATTTTCACTAATTATCTGCTTGAAGAATTTCATTTTTGGAATATATTTCACAAATTATTGTATAACTTATATGCTGAAAGAATAAATAAAAGCTTCAGATCTGCTTGAAGAATCTCAGTTTTGGAATAAATTTACATATACACATATACATATAGACATAAACCCTTCAGTCACCTAATGTAGCATACATATACTATTTGTTTTAGTTGTGTATAAATCAGTTATATGTTCATTGTTAATAGTTCAAATTATTTTAATGTAGTATTTCAATATCAAAAGTAGCTTAGAAGAACCTGATCTATTTTGTAGTAGCTTTTCTCACAGAGTATTCCAAAACAATCTAAAATATAAATGTATATGTACGCACACATACACATGCACACTACATACACACATATATAGTATATATGTTATATATGTATGCATATCTAGTAATCCTCTGTCAGTTACACTTTCATTTTCTCATTCGGTGAGGAGGAATCAGAAAGGAAACTGTATCATTCACACTATCTTCATAATATTCTTTAAATAAGAAAAGTAGTATGATATAGGTGAAAAAATGACTGTATTTACAGACAGAATATTCTATTTTATTCTTATATTTATATGTACCATGTGGCCCTGATAAAATTATTTACTTCTTTGAACCTCAATGTTTTCATCTGTAAAAAAATGGCATAGTAATGTTTGTATTACCTGTCTCCCAGGGTTGTTGTAAGCATCAAATTGGATAATACATAATATTTTTTAACTATAAAGTGCTTTATGTGTATGTATTATCTATCATAATAATTATGTTTTCTTTTTAGGAGTAATGGGAAATAGGATTGGCAAAGTCATCCCATTTGATGAGAAGACTGAATGTCAGGCTGTAATATTTGGATTTGATCCAATGTGAAATAGGAAGTCATTGTAGGCTATTAAACAAAGGTGTGACATAATGACAGCAATATTGAAAGAAATTTTATCTCTGCTCAAGATAGACTGTAGTGAAGACAAACTGAAGGCAGGACAACTAGATAGGCAGCTATTTCAGTAATCTAAATACAGGGTGATTGGTACTATCAGGTTGCCCTCACAGGAAAAAAAAAGAGATGGGGAATTCATCTAAAAATGCCACAGTGGAAAAATTAATAGGACTTGCTGGTTGTTTGAGTGGTAAAGGAAGGAAGAGCCAAAGATGAACCAGATTTGAGAGAAGAGAGAGAATCATTGCACAATTGTCAGAAAAGAAAATGTTTGCAAATTTGTTGAGGGTGGCGATTTGGTTTTAGATATGTTACCTTCAAAGTGATGGTGGCCCATAAGTGGAAGTGTGGGACCAGAGTTTGGATCTAGACTAGGGTCAGTCCACAAACATTTATTACATATATGTGTGTGTATCTATATATCTACATATATAGATACGTACACATACATATATATATATGCACATATGTGTATGTGTATATATATGTACATATATATGTATCTATATTTGAGTGTCATTAGTTAAGAGGTGAGGAAACCATGAGAGTGCCTAAGTTTTTTGACTGTAGAAGAGGAAAATATTTTAAGGACTCAATTTTGTAGTTGTCCATCGTTAGGGAGTGGGATAAATGAGGGAAGTCAACAACAGAGACAAAGATGAAACACTAGGAGAAAAACCAGGAGAATCTTTTGCCATAAAAATCAAAGCAGTCAAGGATTTCAAGACAGAGTATGTTAGACACGCTTTTAAAGCTGTGATTCTTCACCTGGGGTCCAGATTTCAGATGATCTATAATTTAACAGGGAAAAATTATCTTTATTTTCATTAACTTCTAAATGAAATTTGACATTTCATTTTGATTATTTAAAAACATAATTCTGAGAAGGTGTGCATAGGCTTCATCAGACTGCTAGAGCATCCCATCACATACACACGAAAGTTAAAAAGCTGTACTCTAGAGGAAATTTAAACTGAAATACCTTTCAAATCAGATTTTATAATTCTATGATTCTGTCTAATTGATTTTTATCAAATATAGCTGTATCAAATACTATTTATCAAATAAGGGTGAGAAATGATCATTGGCTTACAGTATGGGGTTTGTTCATTCATTCATCCATCATTTATTAGGCACCTGTTGAATTCTAGATGATTAGTGTGAAATAGTGGAATGAGAACTGCTCTTAGCATCAGGAAAACCTGGATTCAAGTCCTTCCTCTGGTGTATAACCTCTCAGTTCCCCTAGGTAATTCTCTAAGACTCTAAATTGCAGAAGTGGTGTTAGTTTGCATTGGTGGAGAGAATTTCCTCAACTGGAATTCCCTATACAAATGAAATCACATGTCCAGCCCAAAGGGAAAAATAAATGACAAGTACCGTGCCGTAGATATAAAGCCAAAAACTAATTACTCCCTTCTTTCAAGGAATTTATATTCCTTGGGGGAATTGGGAGGAGGGAGAAATAGTATTAACACAGATATATGAGTGGGGAATATATACAAAGTAATTTCTTTTTTTTTTAAAAGAAGAGTGGGCATTAACAGCTGGGAGGATGGTACAGGCCTTGAAACAAGTTAGGGATTTTACAAAGTGCAGTTTGGGAGGGCAGGAGGAGGCGAAAAAGGACACTCTTCTAGCCATGTATGTATGCCAAACATGGAATGTTGTGTGAAGAGAACACTAGAGAGAGAATAAGGAGTCCTGGATTCTACTCCTGGTTCTGCCATTCACTGGCTATCTCACTTTGAGCAGATCTCTTGAGTTCTCTTGGACCTGATCTCTTTTGGATCAGATGATTCCTTAGGAACCTTCAAGATCTCGAGTCAGTGGTTCTGTGATTAATGACTTTGAAGAGGTCAGATGTTACTTTTGGCCCTGCAAATCTTCTACTTCAAGAAATTATATAAAGATGAGGGAGTTTGTTAGATACATTCTGGATGGATTTATGGTAATATTAGAAAGGGCACTAAGTTGGGAGTCACATCACTCTGAACGACAGTGACAAATCATTCCATTCCTTTGGTTCTCAGGTTTTTCATCTTTAAAATGAAAAAAATTGGACTTGATTCCTAAGTTTTCTCATTACTCTAGCTATCATAGTCTATGGTTCAGTGTTTCTTCAATTCTAATAATAGTAGTAAATATTCATGTTTTTAAAATTGATTTTTTTTTAACTTTTCAGGTAAGGCACCTAGATATCAGAGTAGATGGAATGCTGGAACTGGAGTCAGGAAGACCTAAGTACAAATCTTGACTCAGATACTTTCTAGCTGTGTGACCCTGGAAAAGTCATTTAACTTTTGCCTGCCTTAGTTTCCTCATTTGTAAAATAGAGATAGTGCTTAGCTCTCTAGGTTATTGTGAGGATAACATGAGGTATATTTGTAAAGTGCTCTGCAGATCTTAAAGTTCTATTTAAGTGCTAGTTATCAAGTAAAAGTATTTTTAAAAATTGACCTGTCCCTACAATTTCCTGTTCTACTGAGCAATAAGACAAAAACAAATCCCTTAATACATATCTTCATAGTCAGCAAAGCAAATGACCACATTGGCCATTTCCAAAAGTGTATGTGTCTTTTTGCATTTCAATTTCATTGCCTATCTGTTAGAAGGTGAGTGGTGTATTTCATCTTAATTGCTTTGGACTCATGGTTGAGCATTGTGTTGATTAGGGTTCTAAAGTCTTTCAAAAAGTTATTTTTCTCATAATGCTATTTTATATAAATTATTCTCCTAGTTTGCTCATTTTTCTCTGGATCAGTTCATAAAAGGCTTCTCATTTCCTTTGAAATTGTCCATTTCATCATATTTATGGCACAATAGCATTCCATTATTCTCTCACACCATTCACTCTGTTGCTGAAAGAAGATGGAGAAAATTATGCAGCCATTCTGATTGGATCTATTGCAAATTTTCCTCACTGCTGCTGGGCAGTCATACTATACCTCCCATTCTTCACAGTGAATCTTCCCAACTTTTTCATCCCTCTTCAGATGTCACATGGCTCTTCCTCCTACCACCCTCTCAGCTGAAAAGCTTGCCTCATATTTATAGAACAAATTGAAACTAGTCACCATTAACTCTCCTTTCTCCCCTCTTTTTTATCTCTCATCACCCAGATACCTTCTGCCACTATCTCCTCCTTTACTCCTATCTCATCTAATGAAATGGCCTTACTCCTTACCAGGGCTAACCCCTCTACGTATTCAAGTGATCCCATTCCATCCCATCTCCTCTGTCATTCCCACTTTCAGTTATTTTCATTCTCTCACTGTGTACTGGTTCATTCCCTACTGCCTGCAACTTATGTCCATGACAACCCATCCTGAAAAAATCCTCCCTTCATCCTTCCCTCCATGCTTTCATCCTATATCTCTTCTGCCCTTTGTAGCTAAACTCCTCAAAAAGACTGTCTACAATAGGTGCCTCTACTTCCTTCCCTCTCACTCTCTTTTTAACTCCTTACAATCCAATTTCCAATTTCCACAATTTCACCAAAACTACTCTCTGCAAAATTATTAATGATCTCTTAGTTACCAAATCCAATGGACTTTTACACAATCTTTGTCCTCTTTGACCCCTTTGCAGCCTCTGCAGATAGTGTTAATCACTGTCTATTCCTTGATACTCCCTTCTCTCTAAGTTTTTGAGATACTATTCTCTCCTGGTTCTTATCCCACCAACCTAGCAGTCCTTCTCTGTCTCCTTTGCTGGATCCTCCTCCAGATCATGCCCTCTGACTGTAGGTGTCTCTTGGGTTCTGCTTGGGCCCTCTTTTCATCTCCCCTTATATTATCTCACTTGAACATCTCATTAGCTCCCATGGATTTAATTACCATCCCTATGCTGATGCTTATCAAATCCACCTTTCTGGCTTCAAACTCTCTTCTGACCTGCAATCTCACATCTCCATCTGCCTTTCAGACATCTCAAGCATCTCAGGCTTGGTGTCTAGTAGACACCTTAAATGTAATCCAAAATGGAACTCATCTTTCCCCGAAACCCTACTGCACTCCCTCCTACTTTCCCTCTTACTGTAGGGGGCAACATCATCCTCCCCATCCCTGAGGCTTTCAACCTAGGAGTCTTGTTGGGCTTCTCACTATCTTTCACCCCTCACCCCCATATCCAAGATGTTGCCAAGGCTTATTGATTTCACCTTTGTAACATCTTTTGAATATACCCCCTGCTCTCCTCCAGCATTACATCCATTATGGTGAAAGCCCTCATCACCTTATGCCTGGACCACTGTGTAGACTGCTGATGCTTCTGCCTGCCTCAAGTTTCTTCCCACTCTAATCCATCTTTTATTCAGCCACTAAAGTGATTTTTCCTGAAGTGTAGGTCTAATCACATTATTCCCCTACTCAGTAAATTCCAGTGGCTCCCTATTGCCTCCAGGATCAAATATAAAATCCTGAGGCTTTCAGAGGCTTTCATAGCCTAGGCCCCTCCTAGTCTTCTTATACTTTGCTTTCCACACTTCTTATACTTAACTCCCCAGCACATACTCTTCAATACAGTAACACTGTCCTCCCAGATGGTAAGGGCAAGCAAAGTGGAACTTCTCTTTTTTTTGTTTTTGGACTGTTTGTTTATTTATTTATTTATTTA
>JAQQSZ010019123.1:0-10432 GCA_028646595.1 Phalanger gymnotis
TTTTTTTATAGGAATCCAACAGAACTTGTGAGAGAGCTCTGGCAAGATGCTGTTTTCATGTGGCCATCTTGGCTCTGCCCCCCATTTGACTTCTTAAATTTCTTCTATGAATTCCTTTTGGGCAGGTGCCCATTTGACATTAATCTTTGGGGTAGAAGTGGGTATCTTTTCTTCAATATGCTCCTCTGAATATGAGTCCTGATCTTCTCTATTCCCATAATAATTTCCTATGGTTACATTCTTTCTCCTTTGCCTGTGCATTTTTTGTAGTAATAGCTTAATTTTTGTAATCACCTCTAGCCCTCAGGTGGGGGATGGTGCCTCTTGCCCCAGATCATCAGTTCTCCCCTCTAGCCTGGAGCCAAAGTCAAACCTCCAACCTCCTATAAGTGCCCACACATGGGGTTTTCTGCTCCACTGCTTCTGCACTCACTGGGAATATTTTGAGAGCTTGGAATTTTCTGACCTACTCCATCATCTTCCCGGAATCCTCTCTCATTAGGTACTCTAATTATTCCTATTTTATAAGAAGTTAAGGCATTTACCCAGAGTTAGCAAGCTAATAAATGCTTGAGGCCACATTTGAACTCAGATTTTCCTGATTCTGAATCCAGTATTTTTTTTTGGAGAGGGGAAGGCAGGGCAATGAGATTAAGTGACTTGCCCAAGGTCACACAGCTCGTAAGTGTGTCAGGTGTCTGAGGCCAGATTTGAACTCAGGTACTCCTGACTCCAGGCCTGGTGCACTGTGCCACTTAGCTACCCTGTGAGTCCAGTATTCTAGCCACTATATGAAATTGTGAGGTGGTTCAATGAATATTGCTCTAGTGTGAGGGATTTGAACTCATGTAGCAGGTTGATTTCTGTAAATGGGTCAGACTCATTGTCACTTAAAGCACTAATGGTAGGAAATGCTGAGAAGGCCAGCAATGGTGAAGAATTTGAGCTGGCAAGGGAAAAGGGAGTTAGCTTAAATATTCTGCTTAGATCAGACATAAACAGGTCTTACTTAGTAACTCCCAAGGTAGTAAGGCAGTTGACTACAATTGTGTAGTATAGGAGTGGGCATAGGAGGGTATTGCTATTTGGAAGAAGAGGATCCAGGGTAAAGCTATGACCATAAGAGCAAGACTAACTACACCCAGCAAACTATGTGTTACTCTGTTGCTAGAACAGAAATATGCATGATTAAGTATCCTGTGTTTTGTAACAGAGGAATTCTGTTTCTTGCAAGTTTGACTTGTTTTATTTTATTTTCCCTAAAGTGATAGAAAAAGCTTCATGTGTAGGGTTGAAACATCTGCCTAAAAGAAAATTCTGCCTTTCAAATACCACCATTATTCCAGTGTTGGATGATTTATGAATCATGGAATACTACACCTACAGTCTCAGAAGAATTAAAAGTGAGTCTTGCCCAGAGGGCAATGGAGGTGAATGGCAGCTGTCAAAAGCCTTCAAAACCTTACAAGAAAAGAAGTCACATGATATTTAAGGAACTGAGTCAGCCAGTAGGGACACAAAGAGGATGAAAAGCAGTCACCACCATCTGGAAACTTACATTCTATTACAAAAATCCCAATAAACTTGAAAGAAAAAGTAAAAATAGAACTGATTTATTATACTACTATGAAGCTTGTATAACTAGGTGAGGAAATGTCATGTATTCTAAAATACTATTCACTTTTAATCAAAGATAGCATTTAATCAATCAATAAATTAGCCAATAGGCAGATATTAAGTGCTTAAAATGTGCCAGGCATTTACATTAAGCTCTGGGGGTACAAAAGCAAAATTGAAACAACCCCAGCCTTCAAGGATCTTACATTCTATTAGGGTAGATTGCATATTCATAATTAAATATATACAGAATACGCACAAAATTAATATAACATCATATAAAGTAGTAGAAGGTGAGGGGGTGGCAAGCATACTAGCCACCTGCAATCCAGGAAAGGCTTCATATAGAAGAATGCTTTTGATTTGGTAATGGAAGGAAACCAGGGATGCTGTGAGCCAGAGGACAGGAGTTAGTATATTCCAGACATAAGGCACAGTCAATACAAAGTTTGCATGAACAAGGGACATGGGTTGTCTCATGTACAGAATATTAAATAACCCATCATGACTGGACAGCAGTGTGTATAGTAGGAAGTTTTGTGTAAAAAAAAATCAAAAGGTAATGAAGAATAAGATTATGATTATATTTAAAGGTCAAAGATAAGAGTGTATTTTTGTTTCTATAGTTAACTAGAGTCCTGTAGTAACTAACTACAGTCACTAAAGTTTGTGTAGGGAGGTGCTATGTTCAATGCTGTGTTTTAGGAAGATCATTTTGGCAGTTGAGCATAGGATGGTTTTCAACGGGAAGAAGTTTGAGGTACTCTAGGGGAAAAGTATTGAAGACCTGGACCATGATGGTGCCAGTATGAGGACAGACATGGAGACATATGCAACAGATAGTGCGGAGGTAGAAATAGCAATATGTGCTGACTAATTGGTTGTGGGATGAGCAAGAATGAGGGGTCAAAAATGAAACCAAGATTGTAAACCTTGGTAATGGGAAAGATGGTGGAACCCTCAAGAATGATAGAGAATTTCAGAAGTGGGGTGTCTTCGGGTGGAAAGTTAATATGTTTTGGATATATTGAGTTAAAAATGACTTTGGGCTGTATTTTGAATTGTCCAATAGATAGTTTGTGATGAATGGAGCTCCATAGAAGGACCAGGGCTGGATATATAGATCTGGCAGTCATCTGCATAGACTTAGTTTAATTTATAGCATCTGATAATGTTACTAAATAAGAAGATAGGAAAGGAAAAAACAGGGCCCAGACTAGATACTCAGGATCACTCATGTTTAATGTGTATGACATGAATGATGAGTCATTAATGGAAAATGAAAAGGAGTGGTGAGATATTTAGAAGATAATCCCAGAAAAAAGCAATGTAAGAGAGAGGGAAGGGTATCAGGAAGGAAAAGATGATCAATAGGGATAAGTGGGGCAAAGATATCCGGAAAGATAAGGATTGAGAATAGGCCATTAAATTTGGCAAACTGATTAATATGGCAATTAAAAATTGAGGAAAATAGTTTGTAGTAATGAGGTAAAAATCCTGTTTGCAGAGGATTAAAAAGGCATTGAAGAAGAAGAAATATAGGAGTCACATGTAGATAGCTTTTTAAAAAGAATTTGACTGAGAATAAAGGATAGTTTTAAGACAATAATTGAAGAGGTTTGGTTGGATCTAGTAAGAGTTTTATGGAGTTTCCATTTTACATATGGAGAGAATTTAGTAGTGTTCATAGGCAACATGAAATTATCAGAAGACAGGGAAAGACTGAAGATTAGAAGAAAACCACCATTAATATAGAAGCCAGTCATTTAGAGAGCGGTAAGGATGAGATATTCTATGAAACATGTTTTGCAAACCTTAAATCACTAAAGTTAACTTTTGTTTTTATTCTTATTCTTATCCCCTTTAAAGTTTCTCTCTACTCTAACATTCTGTAATACTGTTATAATCTTATTTAACTCTACTTGCTCTGCTTGGACTACTTATCTACTCACAAATTGCTCTTACACTCCCCTTCCCCAGCTTAGGCTGTCCCCAATACTTAGAACACACTCCTTCCATTCCACTCTTTCCTTTTGAAATCTCCTTCAAAACTCAACTCTGCTCTTACCTCTTCCATGAAGCATTCTCTGATCACCGAAGCTGAAAGCAATCTATTCCTATCCCAATTGTCTTTGCACAATTTTTTTCTGGATATTTCCTTTATTCTTAACTGTTCCGCCAACTTTCACTAACCATATTTATTGAACAAGATAATATCTTAGGTATAGTGCTTCATGAGTGGAGAACAGTGCATGTGGTAGGAAGTTTTGTGTAAAAAAGAATACAAAAAGAAAAGTATGGCAGTCTCTGTCCTGAGGAGCTAGCATTTTACATAAACACACTTAGCACAAAATGAGGAAGGACACAAGGGAATCATGTACAATGCTCTGTGATAATTTTGAAGATGGAGAGAAAATTAATTCCACAAGTCGGGAAGGCTTTATGGGAAAATCGTATTTGAGATAAGCTTGCATGGAAGAAACAGATTCTAAAACACAGGGATGAGAAGGATATACATTCCTGGCATGGGGGGTGGCTGCTGAGAAAGCAGAGAGACTGAAAGCAGGAGATGGAATTTCAAGTTGTAAATGGATTGCTACCAAATCACTGAAGATAAGAGAAATGCAAATCAAAACAACTCTGAAGATTTAACTCAAAGCCAGAAAACTGGCAGAATGACAAAAGTTGGGGATTAGTAAATGGTTGGAGGGGTTATTAAGAAAAAGAATTACACCCATGTACTCTTAGTAGAGCTATGAATTGGTTCAGTTATTCTGGAAATCAGTTTACTGTATGTAAATAGGGTGACTAAAATTAACCATAACCATTGACCCAGAGATCTCACCGCTAGGCCTAAAGCCAAAGGAGATGAAGGATAAAAAGAAAAACAGCATATACAATAAAGCCCTTTTTATAGTAGCAAATATAAGAAAAAAAGAGGTAGATGCCCATTGATTAGAGGATGTGCCAGTTTATGGTAAATAAATATAATATTACTGTGCTATAAGAAGTGATGAATATGATTACTAGAGAAGTATGAGAAAAAAACATAAGTAGATGAAAATAAAGCAAGCAGGAGGAAAACAATAAATACAACAGCACCATAAATACAACAAACAAAACAACAAACATCCAAAAATAAAGGCCAAGGAATTAAAATGATAAAGCTAGTTCTCTAAGGAAAGATCTGAGAGGGTGCCTTCCATGGTTCTTTCAGAGGTGTAGAACTTTGCAGTGGAACACTGCATATAATTTCAGACCTTGGTTTTGGTTAGTTTTCCTTACCTTTTTCTCTCCTTTCCCCTCCTCTCCCCTCCTTTTCTCTCCCCCTTTCTCCCCTCCCCTCCTCAACTCTCCTCTTCCCTCTCCTTCCTTCTTCCCCACTCCCCTTCCCTCCCTTCCCCTCCTCCTCTTCTCTCTGAATCTCTTTAACTTTCCCTCCCCCTTCGTTCCTTTCATCTTCTTCCCTTTTTTTCTGATCTCTGTCTCTGTCTCTGTCTCTGTCTCTGTCTCTGTCTCTGTCTCTGTCTCTCTCTCTCTCTCTCTCTCTCTCTCTTTCTCTCTTTCTCTCTCTTTAATTATTTGCTATAGGATATGGCTCTCTGGGAGCAGGGAGGCAAAAGGAGAAACTGGAAAATGATGTGACTGATATAAAATTAAGAGATATCAATGCTTATTTTTATTTAAAAATGTTGCTAGAAGGAAGATAAAAAGCGAAATAATTCAGTGGTGAGATTTGAGAGTACTTTTTCAGTAGTGAGTGGAATTAGAAGACCTTTGCAAGGGGTTGAGAGTGGATAATAGGGAAACTGCACTAATAGAAATAAATAACTTTAAGAGATTACCAAGGAGTAAAAACAGAAATCCAGTATGATGGCTTTGAGGGTATGGCTTTATCAAGTGAATAATGTTTTTGTTTTAGTTTTTTTTTTAAGCATAAGGGAGAACTAGGTATTTGTGGGCCAAGAAACTGACCACAAAGTAAGGAGAGATTGAAGACTACAGGAAGAGCAGGAAGTATCTGAAACCAGAGTCCTAGAGGAGATGTGACTGGATGGGATGAAGAGGACAAATAGAAGGATTTCAGTGGAAAAAAGGCAGCTCTTGAATGTAAGAAGACTTGAGAACGTGTTAAGAATTAAAGTGTATCCTGGACAAAGCAAGGTTTTTGAAAGAATAATAATGATTCAACTAGTATTTATATAGGTAATACATTATATGCAGGCAAATTAGAAATATTATCTCATCTGACCATCACAACAACACTGGGAAGTAGCTGCTATTATTACCTCCATTTTACAGATGAGCAAACTGAGGCAGGTAGTGATTTACTGAACTTGCCCAAGGTCACACAGAAACTAAATATCTAGAGTGAGGTTAGAACTTAGGTCTATCCACTGGACAACCTAGCTGTCAGAAGATAGTAATAGTTACTTTTTATGTATCTTCAATGTTTTCAAAGCCCTTTATATCATGGAGGTTCAAAAAGATACAGGAGATGGGGTGAAGGAAAGGACAAAAGATGATAGGTGATAGAGAGAGGTCAGGTGAGATAGAGTGTGGTTTGTTGAATTTCCTCACACATATAATAAATGTAATTCCATAGTCCCTGACATCAGTTTAGAAGTTGCTAGAGGGCAGAACAGTTGTCCTTTTTCATCTTTATATCTTCAGTATGGAGTGGAGTGTTTTCAATTAATCAGTGGCCAAACATTGTTATAGACCAATCATTGTTCAGACAATGGGGTTAGAAAGACATGTAGCGGATGCTTGATGTGCATGAGGGTGTGTGTGCATGTCTGTGTGTGTAATGTGTGTATATATGCATATATACACACACACACATGTGCATACACACAGATGTTTGTTGAAGGCAAGTTTTAATTAGCACCTAAATTGTTAGTAACTAATCTAGTTATCTCAGGTATTTGGGGGGAGGCATTTTATTCCAAGTAACAAATATATTTCTCTGAAACCTTACTATATTACTGTTGCATATAATAAATGGTCTATTATATTTCAGAAAACAAAATTGTGTATTTGGTCCTCAAAAATGACCTCAATGGAGAACAATAGGACAAGAATGATTATTTTCATTTTATGCATGAGAAAACGGAGTCCAAGTGTGGTTAAATGATTTGCTACCTTTGATAGGGAAGGAGAGGGAATAACTATTTCTATAGCCTGTCCCAGGCACTGTTCTAAGGGCTTTATGAATATTATCTGAGCTTTACATTTTTGTCTGCTTATGCAAGGAGATTCAAGTTAAGGACCATCAGTTGTCATGGTGGGTTGTCATGCCAACTTAAATGTCTATTTTTGGGTTGTTGGACACAATATTTGTGAATTATTTGTCTTCTAGAAGGATAGATCACAAGATAAATTCTCCTGCTGGAGATGGTTTATTTCCTTTAGTTTTTTTAATTCATTTTGTTGTTGTTAATTTGATAAACCAATGAATTGATCTGAAATTATTTGATTGTTGGAAATAGAGCTAGAAGGGAGGTAGCAGTGTAAAGGGTATCGATTCTGGAGACAGGGAATTTAAATATACCTTAACATCCTGGCTCTGCCATTTATTAGCTGTATGACCCTAGACAAGTTGCTCTCTGATCCTCAGTTTCCTCATCTGTAAAATGAAAAATCAGATAAGATAGCTTCTATGTCTTTGCTCTTATAGCCCAACTGTCTCATTTTACAGATGATGAAAGTGTTTCCTGGAAAGATTTATTGATATGTGAAATAATACCTGTTTGTTTACTTCCTTTTGAACTAAACTTACATTTGGATCAGTGGTTATAGTTTTTTGCCAGAGAGGAGTAATCAACTGTTGATCGCCACCCCCTTCTCCCTTCACTACCTAGTGGGGCAGCTAGGAGGTACAGAGGATAGAGCGCTGAGCCACAACTTAGGAAGACCTGAATTCAAATATATCCTTGTATGCTTACCAGCTATGTGATGATGGACAAGTCACTTAATCTCTTTTTGCCTCAGTCTCCACAACTGTAAAATGGAATTAATAAAAGCATCTATCTTACAAGGTTGTTGTGAGGATAAAATAATATTCCTAAAGTACTTAGCGTAGCTCTGGGCACATAGTAGGGACTATATAAATACTCATTCTCTTCCTTTCCTTCCCGGTAACCTTCCCTTTAAGAAGCCGCTTGAGTAGGAGATTACACATTAGAACCTATCAGTATAGATAATTTCCTCAAGTTTGAGGATCTTAGCAACAGAATGAATGAATGATAAGAGAGCTCTTTCCAGGGGTCTCTCCTTAAGCTAATATCCAAAAAAACCCTTAATTATCAGTTTATCCCTTCGCAGCAATTAATAATCTTAAACAACTTGAAAGGACATATATTTTAGGTATCTAAGTGAAAGTTGTAGTATGATGAAAATAGCGGGGAAATAAATTGTGAGATAGTAATGATGGAAGGTGCCACAAGAACCTTCATCAACTATCTAGTCTTGCCTATATCTATACCTGGCTATCTCCTGTATCATGTATAGATTGCCAGCTCTTGGACTAGAAAGTAAAAAAGAAGTGTCTCAATGTAATGACCCTCTAACCATATGTACCTAAAAAAAGGTGACATCTTGGTCTAAATGGCCTTTGTCTATAGTTTGATATATTCTGATTCAAGGAGTGGCCTATATTCATTCTTTTTCTGGGTCTAGTTCATTCCCCAAGGTAAAAGTAGTGACAGCTTTCATAATTTTTGTTCCAGCTAATGAGATATGTATGCAAATCCTGCTGCCTAGTGGATTAAATATGAATGCAAAGGTTTCACATTGCATCCCTTTAAAAAAGACTATCAAAACTATATTTGGGAAAATGATTTGTTTCCAAAGAATACATTTTACAGATCTGAATTAATGAAAAGTTGGGAAATAGATTTTAAAATGACTATCTGGAAAAATGGAATTGTCACATAATAACCCTCTTCAAGAGAAGTTTACTCTCTCCAATACTTTTCTTTATAAATTAGGGTGATAATAGAGTCAACTGACACGAAATTAGCCTTTCTTCTCTTCCTTTCTTTGCCTGAAATTTTGCAAGATGCTCCTTTGCTGATCGTTTAGTGTACTTTAGGGAGCAAATGAAGTTTTACCCTCATTGCATTGTAGTTGCTGTAATGGAAATTATAAATCCTTTAATCACCATGCTTCATAGTCTATAAGCAGTCTCTGGTTAAAAATTGGATGTAATTTTTATCACCTGGTTGATCATGGGGCTGGAGATTTAGTTTCGGGGATGGTTCCACGATCCTATGAAAAAAATATTCATTCAGCACCTACTGTGCTAAACAAGCGCTATGCTATTCTTTGATGAGAATAGAAAAGAAACATGATAGTCATTGGCCTTGAAAAGCTATTATCCACCTGGAAAGATGGGATATACAGAGATAAAATAATTAAGTAACAATGCAGGGCAGACTGTGATTAATTATTAAAATAAATGATACAGAAAGTGCTAATGGGCTTCATAGAAGAGAAAGATCAATGTGTGCTAGGGTACATAAGGAAAAGTCAAAACAAATCATTCCTACTTCAGTGTGAAAAAACACTTCATTGTGCTGGCCTACTATGTGTAGAGCAAAATTCTAGGCATTGTGGATAGAGACAAAAATGAAGCCTATCCTTGATCTCCAGAAGCTTGTATTGTACTGGATGTACTATGTAGAAAGATAAGAAAATACAAAACATATACAAAGTAAATTTTTTAAAAAAATTTCAAGTGTTAGGGGAGAACATTATCAATTAGGCAGTTAATGACGGGTTTTGTGAAAGTGGGTGGAGGAGCTGAAGGGAGTGATTTCAGCTATGGAGGCATAGCCTGAGCAAAGGCACAAAGGTGGAATCTTGCGAGTAAAGGAAATTGAATAGAAAGTAGCCAAATGTGTATAATGTGTATAATCTAGGGGGATTGTGTAATGGCTGGAAATACAGATTGGAGCCAGAAAGTGAAAGGACTTAAACAACAAAAAAAGAAGTTGTATACAATTACAGGGACATGAAGGAGACACTATAGCTTCTTCAGCAAAAAAAAAAAAAAAATTGATGTGACCAAACCTATGCATTTGGAATATTAATTTGATGGCTATGTAGAGGGTAAATTGAGAGTAGAAAGCCTTGATGCAGGAATCCAATTAGGAAAAAGTGGCAAGAGACCAAGTAAGAAGTAAATAGGGACTGGGCTGGAATGAAAACTGTGTATATTGAGAAAAGCACATGGATATAAGAGATGTGGAGTCAGACTTGATAAGAGTTGGTAGCTGGTGGATATGGAGGGGGTGTGGAGGGAGTGAGAAGATTCTAGGGTGATATTAAGGCTGAGAGATGGTGATATTCTTAACAGAAATAGAGAAGATATTCAGGGGAACAGATATCAATTCTATTTTGGACATACCGAGTTTCATCATCAGCCTATGATGCATTTAGGTAAAAATGTCCACTGTGCAGTTAGTGATATAGGGCAAAAATTCAAGAAAGAAAGCATGGTTGCATGAATCGACCCAGGAATCTTTTATACAGATGTGATCACTGAATCTATGGTAATGGCAAGTTGCCGCACAGCATTATTTTGTTAATATGTTATAGCCAATCCCCACTTTGATCATTTAGTAGTCATAGGATCATTCCAGTGCATGATTACCCTTAGTAACATCATTTTGCTGCAGTATCAAGTAAACGTTTAATAACTGACTTTCCAACAAAAAAGTAGGCATGACACATTTTTAAGTTTAATTTGCACTATCAACATTTTGTCCATTACTTTCAGAAGTCTAGATAGTCAATCAAAGAATAAATC
>JAQQSZ010019124.1:0-10432 GCA_028646595.1 Phalanger gymnotis
AAAAAAAATTTTAAAAAGAAAGAGCTTCTGCCCAGCTCCATAAAACAGCACCATGCCAGATATGGACTGGCAGCTAATAACTATTAGCTGAGGGTCAGATGATAAGGGTCGGATTCAAGTATGGTCATGGAATCACAGCATCTTATCAGAAGATGACCTGAGTTGAAACTGATCTCTGAGGCTGCCTTGTCCATTAGAAATTTTCTATGTTACATCCCCAACAGGCAATTATTCAGTCCCTGGTTGAAGATCTCCAGCCATGGGCAAATCTCTGTCTTCTTGGACATTTTTGCACATATTTTATTCTGGCTCTTAATCTACATCTTTGCAGCATCTTCTACATTTTGCTCCTAGTTGTTCTGTCAGAGACCTAGCAGAGCAGGGAGAATTCCTCTTCTGTATAACAATCCTCAAAAACTTGAAGACAGCAATTGTGTCCCCAGACAAACTTGTTGTTTTTGTTCAGTCATGTCTGGTTCTTCATGACCCCACAGACCATTATAGCATGCCAGGCCCTCCATTATCTCCTGAAGTCTGTCCAAGCTCATGTTCATTGCTTCCATGACACTATCTGTCCATCTCATCCTCTGCCAATCCCTTCACCTTTTGTCTTCAATCTTTTCCAACAACAGGTTCTTTTCCAATGTGTCCTGTCTTCTTATTATGTGGCCCAAGTATTTAAGCTTTGGCTTCAGTATTTGACCTTCCAATGAATAGTCTGAATTAATTTATTTAAGAACTGCATGATTTGATCTCCCTGCTGTCCGAGAGACTCTCAAAGTCTTCTCTAGCAATACAATTTGAAAGCATTGATTTCTGTGGCACTCAGCTTTCCTTTGTAGTCTAACCCTCAAAGCCATATATTGCTATTGGAAAAACCATAGCTTTGACTATACAGACCTTTGTCAGCGAGGTGATGTCTCCACTTTTTAGCATGCTGGCCAGATCTGCCAAGGCTTGCCTTCCAAGGAGCAAGTGTCTTTTAATTTCATGGCTGCTGTCTGCAGCGATGGTTGAGCCAAAGAACATAAAGTCTCACACTGCTTCCATTTCTTCTCCCTCTATTTGCCAAGAAGTGATGGAATCATTTGCTAAGATCTTAGTTTTTTGGAAGGTAAGCTTCAAGTCAGCTTTTACCTTCTCCTCTTTCACCCTTATCAAGAGGTAATTAATTCTTCTTTTCTGTCATCAGAGTGCTATCAAACGAGATAATTGTATAGTACAGTGCCAGTACATAAGCATTATGTAAATGGTAATTATTATTATTATTATTTCTCAAAGATAAACAACAAGAGAATAATCACATCCACAAGTTATTTTTGGCATCCTGTAATGTAGTTCTGCTGGGCCCGGTGACTTGAACTCAAAGGGCAGCCAGGTGCTCTTTCACTGACCTTCTCATTTATGACAGGTGTCAATTCTCTGCTGAGCTTCTTTTCTCCCTTCTACTCTCCTGATCCAACACTTCTCTCCACGCTTAGATGAGATAACTAAAATAAAATAAGCCAAAGGATTCTCCCTTTCCTTTTCATCCCATCCTCTCCCAAGCAACAGTTCTACACTTTGTTCATGCTCAAAACATGGTCTTTTAAAAAAGGACTTTTAAAAAATTTTCCTGAAAATTCATTATAAATCTCAGCCTGTTATTACAGGCCCATCTTATTCTTTTGTAAACACCTCAATTTTCTTCCTCTCTTTCCATCTTTTGTACCTTCAATACCTGAAAGAGCAGTGACTTTTGCTCCTCAAAGCAGACTACGACCTCTGTAAGAATGGCATGGTAGACGATCTCTGAGAAATATTGGGGCCAAAATGTCATAACCTACTGGTCATCTTAATGATGATTCCTATCTGAATTTACGGAGGTTGGTCCTCAGGCAACAGACAGAGCTTAGCATTGGACTGTATTTGAAGGCTTTCTGGCTTGAGGGGGGGACCTCCAGGACTTTGGTTCCAATGAGAGTGCCTTTGAGACTCTAGAACTATCTCCATGCCATCACGAGGCATGTAAGACATCAGTGAATAAACATGCCTACTATGTGTTAGGCAATATAGTAAGTAGAACCTCAATGAGACTTGGATATCTGTCTTTTAAAAAACTAAGCTGGCTGATTAAATCACCCTCTAGACAGCCCATGTTCTTCTTCCTTACTGGAATCATTTGTGTTTAAGTTGCCCAAATGTTATTCATTAAATGTACTCCTCTCTTTTTTTTTTGCACAAGTAGGGGACAATGGGCACAGAACACTTTTTATATTGTTGAATAAAGTTGGTAGGCTGGTTGGTTTCACTAAACCGCCTTCCCCTGAAAAGAGGGCTGAGTACAGGAGAGTAGAGGGATAAATTTAGAAATGAAGGTGATGTAAAAACAGAAGATATCAATAATACTTTTAAGATATCACCGAGAGCATCCCGTACTCCTTAATCTTCCTCTAAGAAGATAGAATTCTAATTAAACTTTCTCTGAACTCTTTGAAATCTCCCCTGCCCAAATCTAGGTGATGTCAGACCCTGTTCAGCCTTCCCATTCTCATCAAAACCTCTAAGAAGCTTCCTTTCTCCCACGGTTCTAGTTATTTCTGCTTCTGAAATCTGTTGCTTCTTATTTGTTAGAATCACTCCCAAAATAGCAGTCCCCAACATTGCTTCCTCTTCCTTTTGAAGAATGAAATGGTCACCCAGGCAAGTCAGGAATGAATCAACTGCTCTGTTTTTAGTGGTGACAGTTCCAGCAGAGGTCCAGATCACTGATGAACCCCTCTACTTCTCTACAATATTCCCAGGGAGCCCATGTATTTCATAAAAAGGACCTCCCAGACTGTATCCAGGCCTGCCTCTTCCAGTCTTGAACAAGTGACAGCCTTCTCTCCATCTCCCTCTCCCTATTCTCAAATAACTCTATCAAAATTTTCCCACATCCACTCCTCATTCATAACACACAGAAGATCCAGGTTTCAGGGAACACAATTTAGGCAATACTTCTTTAGGAACATCCGCTAACATAGTTTGTTAGGGGCCCCAAAATCACACCGGTCTCAGGATCTCACATTTTAGAAGGAAAACTTTGATGCCTGGCTACCATTGAAACACTGCTGGTTTATCATGAATTCAATAAATTTTACTACATAAGAAGACACTAAAATGATGCAAGCTTGGAGTGGTAGCAGAGAGAGAAAGGTGATAGGGGCTTCTATCTAGCACAGGGTCTAGAGTAGAGGCAGATTACTGCAAATGAGCCTAGGTTTCCAAAACACAGATGTTGGGGGGATTGCTCCAGTAGGATCCTTCAGGTAAAGATAGACGGACAGAATTCTAAGAATGGGCTAATTGGAGTAATCAATTAAGGTATAAGGTTATATCATGCTTTAAGGAGACACAGTCTAAGTTACTGCCAATATGATTTTAGGGAAGTTTTCACAGAAGAGACAGATGGGAGAAAAGAATGGCATATAAAAAAGCATTTATTAAGCACCTACTATGTGCAGGATACAGTGTTAAGTGCTGTATAAATATTATCTCATTTGATAATATAAGTCAGTTAATGTTTAAAAAGTAAAAGGCCTTTATTCAGCACATGCTTACTCACAAAGAGGAGGGTCTTCAAGTCTAATATGAGTCACACAAGGGCAGGGAGCTGGACACAGGAGCTCTAGTTGGGGGGTCGGGAGGAGGAAAAGAATGTCTTCTGCTTCGACACCTCCAGGCCACAGAAGAAAGAGGTAAGGTCCCATGAGACGACATCCCTGTGCTTGGCTGATACTCCTCCTAGCCAGTGGGCAAGATTACCTGCCTCCATACCAGTGCTGCTCAATTATGTAGGCAATGCGTTTTAAAGAAAGAGGCAGCAGGTTTTTGTTCAGATGTATCTGACTGGTTCTCTATTCCTGAGGTTATGGGCAAGGAGGTGTTAGTGATTGGTAAGCTAGGTCCCACAGATATGAGCATGGGGCATGGAAATACCAGGAGAGATACAAGGAAGGGACAAGTAGGAAGGCAGAGGTGAGGAGGGGGTGGGGCAAGGACTGCAGAATGTGCTAAAGAGCCTAGGTCCTCAAAATTCAGATTTAGGGGAGGTAAGGTGAATGGGGTAGAAGATCTTCTCTGCCCATTAATAGGCCTCATGTGGGACCCATTAAGGGAAGCTTGCTTAGAGGAGGCTTGTTTGTAGGAAGGCTTTCACAGCTTTTGGTACTAAATTGATTAGGCTCTGAGTCATGAGAGTTGTAATGCCTTCTGGTTCTGAGAAGTGTATATATACTCTGAGTTGATATTTTGCTTTGGGGTTTGCTTATGAGAAGGACCTCGTGATTCCCTGGTCGAGACTCTGAGTAGCCATATGTTCAGACCCCTGACTGCTCAGATGTAAAGGGTCTATTGATCCAGTGATGTATGTAAAGTGTACAGAAATATTGCTTTGCTTCAGGCAATTAAGAGCCCCGTCAGTCTTTATGCTAATTTCTCGGCTTGTATTTTCTAATGTTCAAGGTGCTGACCCTTCCCCTAAACGAGTGAAGGTAATTAACTTTTTTGAGTAGTCTTTCCTAGAAAAGCAGATCAAAGGACCTATGCTAGCAGGCCACCCTGCGTATGCTAGGGTGCTTGCTGAGACCATTCCAGTAATGTCTTCCAGGTAAAGGTACATGGATAGAATCCTTAGAAGGGTTTAATCAATTGATCAGTAGTGAGCTTGATATAGGCAAAAGATTAGTTATATTGGGCTTGATGGGACCACAGGAACTTAGAGCTCCCTAACGACTAAGTGTTCGAAAATATGATTCAGGTTTGAATGAGATTTAAAGGGGATGGTTACCAGGAGATTAGATATAATGATGAATGGCTTCTTTTTCTAGTTGCAAAAATGTCATGAAATGGAATATCTGAAATCCGCAACATTATGTTGAAATAGGATTTTTTCCCAAGTATGATTTTTAAATATTGTCTCTGAATAACTGAAAGAATTTAATTGCTAAATTTCATGGGTAGCCACAGTGAAAATATCAAATTTCACTCTATCAAAGATTAATGGAAAATTCATAATAAAATGGTACAAATTATTTATATAGCTTAAGTAGATATCAAAAATTGTAGACATGCTCTGATGAACAGAACTAATTGTCAACCCATGACCTATGCATAGCTAAAGATCAACACCAAGGCAATGAAAACCTTTATTACCTATTTAGTTTACTTTGTAGGCCACAAATTACTATTCTCTAATTTCTGGTCGTAAATAAGAGCTGGCCAAGTGGGGAATTAATTCCGTATGCAAGTACAATTTAAACACAAGTTTATTTTTGTTTCTTTTTTTCTCTTAGTATTTCCCTTACAGTTTTCACCCATGTGATATTTTAAAAGTGAGATTTCTCGAAATACAAATTTGTTAGAGGAGGTAAAACATTCACACCCTCTTTTGACATGACTTCACAACTTCTAAAGTAACACTGACGCTTGTAATAAAACAAAAACTAATTCTTTCCTGAGAAAAAAGTCTTGTGAAACTACCACTTATCAGCAGAAATTTCTGTCCTAAAAGTTAACATTTTTTCTGGAGACTACCAATACTTCACTACAGAGGCTGAATGGTACCTTATTCTTGATAACTCCTCATTAAACATCCAACCTCATAAACCGATGGGGTCCTGGTTATACTACATTTGCTGATAAAGACAACAGCTTTTCTTGAAAGCGACTTTGTCTCTTTCCCTTCAGAAAGCTCTCAAAATATTTTAAATCGTGGCTTTCTCTAAGCAAGTTCACCTCTGGAAGGCCTCCCTGAATGGGATTTTACGTACAACTCCCCAGGGAAGACTGTCAGCTGAAGCAGGCCACTTGGCGATATTTTTCCTATGGGTCTAACTGTCTGTCACTAGGGAATGGGTAGCCTTTTAACGAAATGAAACGGGACACTAAATTCTTGTTAAGGTGATTCAGTTGTTCTTCCTAGGATAACACTAGCTCAGAGCTCCTTCTTATGTGGGTAAAACTTCAATGACAGTCATTCCAAAATAATTATCAGGCTTCAGTTTTCCAATATTTGGGAGAAGTTCAGTGAATATCACATTAACGTCACCTGAGTTTGAGAAATGAGATGTTGTCGACCCCTCCCTTTCACTGCATCTTGTATGGCAGTGCAATGATGCAGATTAATATAAACTCAATCAGGGGCCAGCTGGAGCCAGCTCCAACAGGCTCTCCAATTGTTAAATTTTCAGTATGTGCATGTTATACAGCATGGAAATCCACAAGCACTACAAACTGGGGGTTGGAGTACTGTTTTGTTGATTATCTAGACTTAAGAAAGTGATGAAGAAAATGTGAATAATACAAATTTAAAAGGGTACATATTTATCTTTTTGGAAATCCAGCTGTTAAACATTTACTAGGCATGTAGCACTAAGCTCAACTAAACTTGGTGATAGAAACTGAGGGGTGTATCACAGTTCACATTTAAGTGACATTTTACATTTTACAAAGCCAAGTAGATAGCAAGAGTATTATTAAACTCATTTTCAGATAAAGAAACCAAGGCTCAGAGAAATTAATCATTTCCCCTAAATTCATGCAGGTAGTAAGTGGCAGACACGCCCAGGGCTCCTGACTCGAAGTGAGAATGATGAGATGGAGAAAGCATGGGAAAATGAGTCATTAGGCCTGGATTCCAATCCCAGCTCCACCATTTATTACCTAGAAGAGACTGGGCAAATGACTTAAGCTCTCTATGCTTCAGCATTTGTAAAGTGGTGGCTGGGCTAGGACAAGGAACTGAATTAATGAATGGTCCCTAAGGTCCCTTCTATCTCTAAATATATAGCCCTTTGACTCTGCGAATTCTGTGCTTTGTTACCCTGTATTGTATGGATAAATAAAAAGCACAATTCCCAGTCTTATGTTTATACCTACCACTTTCTTTTTTTAGGCAATTGGGGTTAAGTGACTTCCCCAGGGTCACACAGCTCTTACGTGTCTGTGGCTGGATTTGAATTCAGACCCTCCTGACTCCAGGGTCGATGCTCTATCCACTATGCAACCTAGCTGCACCTAAATCTACAACTTTCAAATAATATTCTGGAACTGCAAATAGCAAGTATAATGTTTTTAAAAAAAATTTTTAACAGATTTTTTTCACAGATAACACACAAGAAGCACTGGAGTTTTTGGACTCTGGCCTCTAACAGGTTCACTTTTGATCTGGTCAGACAGGAAGACAGCTTCGGAGGGGTTAATAATCTTATTTTATTCTAGTATAGTCTTCTCCAAAGGGTTGCTGATAATGGGAGCACTAACTCCTACAGCATTCTCTAATCACCCTTCTTACAGGGGCCAGTGAGAAGGGTGGGGCAACTCCCCTTACCCCTTGATGGGGTCAATCGAAATAGGCACAGCTTGTGTACTCTCCTAAATCCCCTCAAGCCTCGATGGGGGCCAGTCAAAGGATACATAGATTCCCTGTGCTTTTCCCCGTGGTTTCCCCATTCACTGACCAGTGCCCACTTGCTTTATAGCGCAACAGACAAAGAAGGCATCTTGCCCACATTAAGGTCACAGGTTAACTTTAGCAATATTGTCATTCTGTGCAAGCATAGTAAATATCAGTTACGTCACCCCATATCTCACAGTGCAGCCTTAGTAGGACTGCCTGTCACTAAGATTCTAGGCATTACTATCCAGGATCCTTGGGACTGGTCTGGGAGTTATTATTTAACACCTGGAAACTAGACATTGCCATGGCCATGGATCCTGAGAAACTGAACTCTAAAAGGATAACAAAATCCTCTTTACATGCACGCATGAATAAAATGGGCAAGTGAATTTCAGATATGTTCAAACTTGATTTTATCAATTATTTTCAACCACATCATACAGATTTAAGATTTTTTTCTGAAGCACTGTGAATTTCTTTTGCTTGTTTTATATATGTTTTAATTTATGAGATATTCAAAATAGAAAAAGGCTTGCTTCCTTAAAGAAACCAGGTGGTAGGGAGTTACGTGATGAAAGATCTACATAGCTAGTGAGGATGATGTAACCCAGAAAGAAAAAAAAAAGATGATGTAAAAACTCTGAACATAACATCACAAGAAAAATATACATGAAGGTTGTTATTCAGAAAAAATAACCATTGATGTATTCTAGAGACGACAGAGAAAAACCCCAAACTTTAATCACCATGGTATATAACAACTCAACTTTGAAAATTTAATTTCAAACAACAAATACTGCCAACAGCCAAGTGAATAGCCTTAAACAGTCAGTGAAAATCAACTCAAATAATGCAGATATGTTTCTTGTCTAAGAAAAGAAAAAAAGACTAGAATGTTCTTCCAAAAAATGAAGGAAATCAAGTTGCATTATATACTACAAATATGAATCTATTCTCCAATGAAAGGGCAGCAAATGATAAAAAGAAATCGGAGATGGAAACCTAACCAATTTGGCTTTGAGAAGAGAGGGGATGGAAAGAAGAGTGGACGTGCTCTAGAAAAAGCCTTCCCCCCTCCCAGAAGCTGTACCTTGCCTGAGCTACATCAATAGAACTAACAACTTGTGATCATGTAGCTCATTAACTTGGAAACTATAGCTCAGAACACATAGAAAGAAAAAGAAATAAGGAAACAAAAATTGTAAATTAATGGCTTTTTGGAAAAGAGAGTTATCACAAATCACTGTTATTCAATTTAAGATGGCAGACTGGGGTTAGAGAAAATTCCAAACTTTACGCTTGGGCTAGCCAAGTATAGAGTAAAATAAGAAAAAAATAAATTTAAAAGATAGAGAATAAAAAATTAAGTGTGATGTCTTACTACAATAATAACAACTCCTTTTAAATGTAGAGGACAATATTGTGGATTCTAAAATCCATTTGATTCCCTCCTCTTTAGCTTTAGGAAGTTTATTTGAAATGAAAAGTTCCAAGTTCAATTATATTTTCTCTGAAGACTGCTCTGAGATAAGAAGATTGCTAATGCCTATGAAGGGATTGGGCTCTCTGATTAACTTTACACTGATACCTAGCTCTAGTTAATCCTGGCCTCCCTAGCCAAGGGGAAATACAGTTGGCTGGAAACATTTGGGTAACAAAAGACCAAATTATAATATAGCATCTGTAGAGAAGCATCAGGAAGTGAAGCTAGAGAAAGAGTAGACATTTTCTTGAGACTTCTTTCATCCAACGTTCTCCTCTTCACATGTTCCAAGGAGCCAATGACTCTCCTGGGCATATCCTTTCTTGGACGCAGCTGACACCTTTTGCTCCACACTTGCTCCAACAGGGTGGGAATTTTTAGAGATCTTCTCTATCTTAGATAACTTGGTTGGATCCTGATCCCTGACCCATGTATTAATTGATTAAAGATATAATGGTCCAATTCCACTTGTTTCTGACTTTGATTCAATTAAAGAGCATTTTTACTTAGTCAAGGACCAAAGACAAATGGAGAGGTTTTTAATGCCACCCATACATGAGTAAATCCAAGAAACTTACGATAGGTCAAGGAAACTGGAAGAGAGAAAGGAGGCTAGGAATCAAATTTAAGGGCAAGCCAGTCACAAGGGCCAAATGCTAACTTAAAAGGGGAGCAATGAAAAATCAGTACAAAAGACAAAGCTCACACATAGTAACTTTAAATTGGGATGGAAAAAAAAAGAATAAAGGAGAAAACAAACCCCAACAATTTTCTCTACATATAGCTAGAGAATGTAGCAGACAAAGGGTTGCCCCCAGAATCAGAAAAACATGAATTCAAACCCAGCCTCAGACATTTACTGACTGTGTGACCCTGGGCAAATCACTTAACCCCTGTTTGCCTCAGTTGCTTCAACTGCAAAATGGAGATGATAATAATAACACCTAACTACAAGGGTTGTCGCAAGGATCAAATGAGATAATAACCGCAAAACACTTAGATCAGTGCCAGGCACACAGTAGGCTTATTCCTTTACATCCATAAGAAATATACTTATAAAAATAAGGACCCATATGAAATAAGTATGAGGTGTTAGGCTAAAACAATTCCCCCCAAAAAGCAGGAGTTGGGATAATGATTTTCAGATGACAATAAAAATTTACAGTGTCAACTATGTTAACGTGAAGGCAAAATAGACAATACTATTGTATATGAACCCACATACACAAATGGTATAGAATCTAAATTAATAATATGGAACTTAACTGAACTACAAAAATATGAATTGCCAACATTTTAGGAGAATTTAGTGTTCCACTTTATAAATTAGATAAATCTAACAGAAAAGAAACCACAGAGCTGAATAGAATGTTGGGAAAATTAGATTTAAAAGACAGCTTCTAAAACACACCCAGATTCAGTCTCAGACTCTGGAGTCCTTCTTTGGTGACAAAGAAGACCAAAACATACAGTCAGAAGAAGTTAAAGTCATAGAGCCTACAACAAAAACCTCCAAGAGGGACATGAAC
>JAQQSZ010019125.1:0-10432 GCA_028646595.1 Phalanger gymnotis
AAAAAAAAAAGTTCCTACCTCCCCACCTCTTCCCCCAAACATGTGTTTCACATGCTGTTTTCCTCTTGAGATAGGGATAAGTTTTCCCTAAAAGTAGACAAACCTGCCCTTAAGATCTGACAGGCCCATGCCTCTTCATGTAGCTTCTTTCCTCCTACCCAGGACTTTCTGTTACAAGTATTGACTTTACCTAAAATGAGACAAACTGGCTTCTAAGGCCTGATTGAACAAAGCTTTCCTGAAACATATCCCTTGGCACCTAACGGCAAAAAATGTCCGAACCACTTGGAGTCTACTCCTCTCAGTAGACTCTCAGGTGGGTACCTGAGGCCATGCAAGTTGTCATAACCTGCCCTAATGACCTGTGTTCCAATAAGGAGGTGAGGGAGGCCAAAGCTGAAGATAGGAGCTATTATATCCCTGGTGCATATCCCTTCCTGTTTAGGGCAAATTAAACCTCATTTCTGAAAACTGTGCAATGACTTACTGGTGTCTCCTTTTGCCCTACAACTGGACTTGTACTAAAAGTGTGCTGGGATTGGGATGAAACCACAACATCTTACTTCTTTTTATGGTGTTCCATGCTTACTCTTACTTTTTCTGATCGTTGATACAGCTGTTACAAGTTTTGTCCTTTCCTGCCTTCTCTTGTCTATCTAATTATTTTGTTGGCAATCTTATCTACTACCGTACCTTTAACTTTTCCTTCTCTGCAAATGAGTTACAAAGTTAAATCAGCAGGATGTCTCCTTTCCTGAACTCCAGACCCCTATTTCCAGTTGTTGATGGATATCACTTGGATACTTTAGTAATAATAATTAATAATAGCTCACGTTTATGTACTTACTATGTGCCAGGTACTATGCTGACATCTTTACAAATAGTATATTATTTGAATCTCACAACAACTCTGGGAAGCAGATGTTATTATCATCTCTGTTTTACAGATGGGGAAACTGAGGCAAACATGAGTTAAGTGATTTGCCATGGTTCAAACAACTAGTAAGTGTCTGAGGCCATATTTGTACTCAGGTATTCCTGAATCCAGGCCCCAGTCTCTTTATCCACTGTGCCACCTAGCTGCCACAATGCGGTAGGTCAAACATTTTAACATACACAAAAGCAGACTTATTATCTATCCCCCACCTTAACCCGCCTCCCTCACCCCAACACACATTCTAATCTTCTCTAATAAGAATAATCTTTTGTCTCATCTTTGGGCTTCAATGACACCGCTTGTTGTCCAGGTTTAAAACTTTTGTGGCATCTTTGAATATATAGCTCACGTTTACATCATGCAGTGCATTGTTAAATTTTATTATTTCTCGTCTTTCCACTTGCTTTTCCACTGACATGCAATAAACCAATCTAAACACCAGTGCATTTAGGATCTCCCTGTTTTTGTATGTTGCCTATAGTACTTTTCACATCTGAAAAGAGGCTGCTTCCCTTATTAAAGATATTGGGATAGGTGAGGCCTCTATCACCACCTCTAACTCCCCTCCCCAAATCAACAACTCTGCCATCTTGATTATGGCAATAACAGAGAGATTGGCTATTACCTAAGTGACTAAATCATATTAGAACAAAACTATTGGTTATTTTTTCTTTTGTTATTTAATTTGCCGACACTGTATTGACAAAAGGTTGAACTTCAGCAGCAGAGTTGGTGTCGTCATAAGGTAAAAGGTAGACTTGTGATTTCATGGGTATAGCGAACTCTTAGGTGAAAACTCCCTTTACCAATGCAGGCGTACAAATTATAGATGTGGAAAGTTGTCTAGATCACTTTGAGATTAAATGACTAGTCCAGGGTTAAATGACTAGTCCATAGGTTAAAGGCAAGACTTGAAGCCTGATCAACTCATTTGATTAATATGTATGTATGTGTGTATATGTGCATATACACACATATATTCTAATATTTTGATGAGGGAAGGTATGATGTAGAGTATAAATAGCTACCCTACCCTATGACAGTTGCTAGCAATATGGCAGTCACTAAATCACTGAAACTCTCAATGTCCTAAACAACTCTCTAAGAATATAATTTTCAGAGTAATTGTTGACCTGCATGGTAGAGAGTGTTTCTTCATAAGGAGTTTTCAATACCATTGAAATTGGATGACCAAAATATATGAAGGCACATATGTATACATGTGTCTATGTAGGTCTGCATATTTGCATGTTTATCTCAATGTTTTTTATCAAGGTAGAAATTTTTGAAAATCAGAATTTCTAGATGTACCATTTTAAAAATAATATTAGCTCACATCTATTGAATCCTTTGAGGATTATATAATACTTAGCACCCATTATTTTATCTGACCCTAATAATAGCCTGATTTGGTGAGTAGAACAAGGGTTAAAATTTTTAACTAAGTGTTTGCCCCGCCCCCCCAGTCCCATTCATTAACCCCTAAAATACCTTTGTGGCTATTATTGATACACTAAACTCTATTGGATGATGTCACTATTGATTTTGTTCTTGAGTTTTGTCTTGTATGCTTAATCAAAGTTTACTTCAAGTTAACCATTATCCCTCGTAGGTTTAAGGTAATAAACTCAAAATGATATGCAAATGCAAATGATAGTTCTCATTTATATAGCACTTTAAATTTATTTAAAAGCTTGCAAAGTTACAGTGATTTATAAGTTCAAAAACATTATATATATATGTATAATAGTCATAGTGATGTTATTGGATCTTTACAACTCTGTAAAGTAGGTACCATTATTACCCCATTTTACTGATGAAAAACCCTACCGAAGGTCATACAACTAGCAAGTGCCTAATATTGGATCAGAAACCACAGGCTAGTCCTGATTTGCAGCCCTCCACTCCATCCACTGTGCCATGTCACTGAGTAGCTGATGGCTCCTTAGAAGTTCAACAGCTATTCATTAGATGTTGTATGTGAGGTTTATATTTAGGTAAAAATGATCAGGGGTCCCTGCCCTGCCCCCTCCCCCACTCCCCCACCATAGCATAAATATGAGAAATTTACATTGTGCCCTTGAGTGATTCTTCCCTAAGTTTATTATATTTATTGGATATTAAAGGCTTTTGGAATTTGCATTATATCCATGAGCATGGGAGGGAAATTTCACCTAATTAGGGACATGGGAGATATTAACCTTTGAAACTCAGTTTCTGCTTACTGAGCAAAGGGTAAAAAGCTAAACAAGAGAGAAAGTGAGTTTACAAATAGCTGGCAAATGGCTTACCTCTCCAGAAGTATATTATTTACTTGCCTTTTAAGACAATATGTGTTGTCCTGGTAACCCAATAAAGCATCAAAATCAGGAAATTTCACAAAAGCAGAGAGATGCTGAATGAACAGGTTTTCAGCTTCACAGCTCAGTGTCCTGATGTGAGCTTTGTTCATCTGAGGTATGAAAAAGAGAGGATGTGAGCAAAACATTAAGAGGCAAATAACATGTGGGGAATATGGGGCTCATTGGAATGTATTTGATTTCCTTGTGTTAACCTTTTAGTTTCTTTTATAACTCTGTATGATAAGCTGAAGTGTTTGAATCAAGTAGAAAAATGGACAAAATGCTAATAATAGATTGTAAAGAGATTTCAGAATTACTTTCTATGTTTAATTCAAATTTTGTGTATATGTGTGTGTGTCTGTAGGCTCAAATACACACACACACATATGTATGTATATATATACATATATAGTCGTGTGTCTCTATATATTTCTATCTTTATCTATATATTTCTATCTTTATCTATCATCTATCTATCTATCTATCTATCTATCTATCTATCTATCTATCTATCTATCTATCTATCTATCGAAAAAGAGAGCTAGGTGGCATAGTGGATGGAGTGCCAGTCCTGGAGTCAGTAAGACTTCTTATTCTGAGTTCAAATTCGGCCTCAGACACCTATCAGCTCTGTGACCCTGGGAAAGTTACTTAACCCTGTTTGCCTCATATATAAAATGAATTGAAAAGGGAAATGGTAAACCACTCCACTATCTTTACCAAGAAAATCCCAAAAAGGGCCACGAAGAGTTGGATAAGACTAAACAACAACAAAAATGCACATGTATAAAATGTATGAGATAATAGCTTTAGTAGTTTAACGTACATATTTCTATATAACACACATACACATACAGATGTGTGTTTTTGAGAGAGAGAGAGAGAGAAGGAGAGAGAGAAGGAGAGAAAGAGACAGAGACAGAGAGAGAGAGAGAGAGAGAGAGAGAGAGAGAGAGAGAGAGAGAGAAAGATGCTTTTACTTGAAGATGCCACTTTTCTTTTCTTCCCTCCTGAATCAAAGGTTTACCTAACCAAAGAAAGAAGTGAAGTCTCTAGGGCACTAAGTCCTATGAATCCAGTGAAGCCTCCATTACTCACAGAGAATGGAAACAAGGTGAATTGTTGTTGTCATTTTCTTTTCAGACTTCTCTAGAAGCTTGCATGCTTCCTACATACACAATGAGATCATGGTGCTATATTACCATTTGAGACCCAAGATTCATTTCACTTCATTCAGCAGATGGCATCTTGGTATGGAGACTACCTGTTGGGCTTAACACCAGTGAGTTTCTGAGCCAAGGAACATAAATACTTCATCTCCTTAGGGAACTCATCTTGTTTCTTCTCTGTTTATACTGTTTGTTAATGATCTGCCTACTGGCTGACTTGGCACGAACATATTTCTTCATGCAGGCAACCATATTGTTCTATAGCAGATTGCATGACATTTTCCAGATAAACTCCAACAGGGCACTTTTGAATCTTGGAATTTGTCCTTTATGTTCTAAATAGAAGATACCATAATTATGTGTTTCCTTTAACGGGCTTTGAAAAGGACTTCTCCCTTCTTTATCTGATTATTTGGAATAGGTTCCTATTAAAAGGAAAACAAAAAGATTACAAAAATTCCTGGAATTTGAGCTGTTTGTGTTTAGCATGATCTAGCATAAAGTTACATGGATAAACAAGTTCTAGATGGGATAAGAAGCTTATTCAAGACAATCACATCAGATATGATCTCAAAAAATAACACTATTATTACCCGAGATTCCCACCCTTATTTCCATTGGCTATTTAGAAATAGTCATTCAAAGAAATGTTTGAGATTGCTCAAGAATATTAGATGCTGAGACTGCTTCTTCTTTAAAAACAATGGGCTGTCAAAAATGAAAATCTGGTTTGCTCTATGATAGTTAGGATTTTTGCAAGAAAAAGAACCCAAACATGCTATATTCTCATAGAGGTCCTCATAGGCATTATGAAAAGAGGTTTACCTGACAAACAGGCCAGGAATCCTGATTCTTCCCTCACTCCAAAGTAATCTTTGACAAACATTTATTAATCACTCTGAACAGAATAACATTGTGAGAGGTGCTGTAAGCAAGGGAAAAATAAAATAAGTCCCAGTTCCTGACTTCAACCAATCAACAAATATCTGTTAAACACCTACTGTGCATTGTGAATACAAAGACAAAAATATAACAGTACCTTATAAAGTTCACAGTCTAGTTATTGGACATTACAACAGCCACGTAATAGCTTACAGAATGATAGATGATAAGTAGATGGGAGAAATACAAGAAGTCTGAAAAGGGAGCAATCATAGACTGGAGAATGTGCAGGGATTAGGTGGGTCTTCATGGAATACATAACAGTAAAAATGGACATTAAGGGATAGATGGGAATCAAAAAAGGAGAAATGGGAGGGAGACGTAATTCTAGGCATAGGAAATGGGGAATGACAAATACCTTAATTTGACTAGGCATATAGTGAACAGTGCAGATGAACAATGGGAAATATGCTCCTTTCCATGCCCTATCTTTCTCAATGCCATCAGTTAATCACTCAGGTAGCATTTCCTAAATGACTATTACGTGATAGAACTTGGGTGTTATCTTCCCCAGTGACTTCAACACATTTTTCTTCATCACCAAATCTCCTATTCCCTATTACTTAAACATCCATATTCACGATTCTTGTTAGATTCTAGATTTAGAGAACGTTATCCTCCATTCTTGAGAACAGAGGCTGTCTTTTACCTCTTTTTTCATCCCTGGAAATTTACAGTACCTGCCATATAGCAGACAGTCAATAAATATTTATAGACTGACTAGACCCCAATGACCTTCATTGCTACTTCATACTAGTCATTTATACCACATCCACACTCAGGATCTCAAATTCATATGACACTGCTCCATCACAAAAGTCTAACAACCTCAAGGTCATCAGGAATGTTGGGAAGAGGTTGTCCTACGATTTCTGATACTTTTTAGTAACGGATGAAGGTAAACTTAATGGAGTTTCAAGATAATATGGCCATCAGGGAGCAGTTTTGTGAAAAGGAGTTGAAAGGATAAAGGGAAAGGAGTGTGTATGTGTGTATGTGTGTGTGTGTGTGTGTGTGTGTGTGTGTGTGTGTTAATCTTTTGCCTCAAGAGAGACTTGGCAGGTTATAATCCCAATGCTACCATCATAAGGACTTGCATTCATTTGTGCATGCAGGTTAAGAACGATTTTCTTGTTTGATTTCCCTGTCTATACAAAATTCTTATATGAATTATTTATACACAAATTGAGGACATCTCCATAAAGGGTAATGGTAGGGAAGGATTAAGCTTTCAAAAAGTGATACGGCGTTTATTATACATTTTGTCATTATTATAGGGAAATGTAGTCAATTTTTGAGGGTTTATTGCATAGCTTACAACTTTGCTGAAACTATTGTATTGCCTCAGTTAATATCTTTGCTTTTCACTGGGATTGGTCAACTATACCATCATGTTATCAGCAAATGGATATAAAGTTTTCTGCTCTTTACCTATCACTATGCCTTTAATTTCTTTATCTTGTCTTATTGGTGTTGCTAACTTTTCAAGAACTTTATCAAATAATAGTGGGGAAAGTAGAAATCATTGGTTTACTCTCATTTTTAATGAGGGGGAAGGGTCTAATGCATCCCCATTACATATGATACTTTTTTATTTTAGATAGATGTGTTTTACAATATTAAAAAAGATTCCTCTATTCCTCCTACTTTATAGGGTTTTTATTATAAAGTAATTCTGCACTGTCAAACTATTTTTCTGTATCGAGATATTCATGAAGGTTTTTTTTTTAAGTTTTGGTTTCTAACGTGTTTGTTATTTTCCTGACATTGAACAATTCTTGTATGCCTGGTATATAAATCCAACTTTTTCATATCCAATGATTTCCTAGATAAATCAAATCCCTGTAATTATTTGATGGGGTTTTGTTTAATATTTATTATTCGATAGTCAATATTCATTAATTATATTGTCCTAAAGTATTTCTTCTGTGTTTTATCTTTCCTTGGTTCAGGTAGTAGGACTATACCAGCCTCATAAAAGGATTCTTTTGTTGCTGCTCGTTGTTTTGATTGTGTCTGATTCTTCATGAATTGGGAATTTTTTGGCATAGATATTGGAGTGATCTGTCGTTTCCTTTTCCACCTCATTTTAAGATGAGGAAAAATTGTTGTTTAGTTGTGTCCAACTCCTCATGACTTCATGGGCTATAGCATGCCATTATTCTCTGTGGGGTTTTCTTGGCAAAGATATTGGAGTGGTTTGCCATTTCCTTTTCCAGTGGATTAAGGCAAATGGAGGTTAAGTGATTTGCCCAGGGTCACACAGCTAATAAGCTTCTGAGGCTGGATTTGAATTCAGGTCTCTCTCCCTGACTGTAGGCTCAACATTCCATCCCCTGAGCCATGTAACTAATTCTAAAAGGATTATTTCAGTGTACTCTCTTTCTTTTTTGAGGATAATTTATGAAATACGAGCAGTAATTATTCCTTAAAATTTAGATGGAATTCTCCTGTGACTAAATCAGGATCAAAAAGTTGTTTTGTTCTTTCCCCTCTATATCACCAATGCAATAGAGTGGCTGCTAGGAATATGCAGGAGTATTCCCAGGTTTGAATTACAAGATATGACAGACTCTCTTCATTGAAGATGAAACCAAGATACTTATTCAAATACCAAAAAGACAAATCCATCATAGTAATAAAGAAGTCTATATATATTATCAATGCAGGGGGCACTGCCACCCTCAAGCCTTCCCTCTGTCAGGCCTCCTGACAAACAAGCTTCCTTAGGCAACATGCCCCTCTTTCACCCACTCTACATATTCTACTCTCTCTTCCTGCCTCCTCTTTCTCTCCCAGCTTGACCACACTCACACTTCCTGCCCGACCCCTTCCTACTCCACCCAATTGGCAAGCTTCTCCCACCACAGGCTCCAATCTTCCTTTCGCATTAACATAACCCGCCCCCCCCACACACTTCTGCCAGTAGTATTGTAACTATTTCTATTTATTTTTTTCCCTAATTGCAATATATAAGATCATTATTTAGTGTTTTTACATTTTGGATATTGTGTGTGTGTGTGTGTGTATTCTTTTCTATTTCTATTTAGTGTTCTTAGTTTAGATAGCACAACACCACGTAATAGGATCTGTTTGTTCATTTCAGTGCTTATGGTTTTATTGTGATTTCACCTTGTTAATCTGTTATTTGATATTCTTCCCTCTTCTTTTTTATTAGAGTAGTTAACTATTTTATGTCTTTTCAAATAACCAGCTTTTATTTTTATTTGTCATTCTTGTGTTTTTGTTTCTAATTTATGTATTTCTCATGTTTTAATGTCATATTCTATTCTATTTTAAGTTTGTTAATTTGGGCTTTCTAATTTTTTTAAAAGCATGTTTGGTTCATTAATCCTATCTTTTTCTGTTTTTTTTTCCCAAAATATTCATTTACAGGAATATGATTTTCCCCTGAGTATTTTTTATCTGTCTCACAGAAATTATTTCATATTTCTTTTAACTAATGTTTTCTTTTTAAAAAATTGCTTCATGCAGTTTATTTAAGTAAATAATTAATTCAGTTTGATAAAAACATATTCTTCTTGTCTTCGTCCCTTTTTGTTCTGCTCTGTTCTGTTTATTTTAATATATTTTTATTGCTGTCTTCTGTTTTTCCATCATCTTCTTTATCTCCAGTATAACTCTAGCAATCCAGAGAGAAATCCCATATAAAATATATATATATATATATTTTTTAGGGATTAATTTTTTTAAAAAATCTTCCTAAATTCTTCCACTGAAATTAACTTTCAACAAGGTTAAATTGCTATTTCCCAACTCAGATAACCCCTAAAATGTATATTCTCTTTCTATACTGTAGGGCAAATTGGATCATTGTCTGTTTGCAAAATTATGTTTCATGGCCAAGATGGTGGCTGGAACCCAGGGACTAGCGTAAGCTGCCAGCCAAGTCCCTCCAAAAACCTATAAAAATAGCTCTGAACCAATTCTAGAACTGCAGAACCCACAAAATAGCATAGAGAAGCAGGGCTCTAGCCCAGGACATCCTGGGTGGTCTCTGGGTAAGGTCTATCCCCCATGGAGCTGGGAGTGGAGGGGAGCGGAGCTAAGCAGAGGGGAGCCAAGTGTGGGCGGTGCGGATCGACCAGCCTGGGAGCCTGGCAGAGCGTGCCCTAGTGCCCTGAATCAGTGAGCTGCAGCAGTTACCAGAATTCTCAACCCACAAACATCAAGGACAACAGAGTAGGTTGGTGGGAGAAGCTGCTGGGGACTGGGATACAGTTTGCTGTTCAGGCACGGCCCCTGGGGGCAGCAGAGGTAGGGCAGCTTTAGAACTACAGCTGCAGTTACTTCTGGCCCCAGGCCCACCTGGTGGGAGGAATTAAGTGGTGGATCAGAGCAGGAGTACAGAGCCTGATGAAGATCTAAATCCAGTCCAGGTTGAGGGTTCATGGGGAAGGAGGAGTGCTGGTGTGGCAGAGCTGGTGCATCCCCCCCCCCCCACGCTTGGAACATAGAACTCTTTAGTCTACAAGCAGTCATACCCCACTGAAAAGCTCAAGGGTCATGTGAGTTGGCTGGGAACATGGCCAGGCAGCAAAAACGCACCCAGATTCAGTCTCAGACTCTGGAATCCTTGTTTGGTGACAAAGATGACCAAAACATACAGTCAGAAGAGGTAAATAAAGTCAAAGAGCGTACAACGAAAGCCTCCAAGAAAAACATGAACTGGTCTCAGGCCATGGAAGAGCTCAAAAAGGATTTGGAAAAGCAAGTTAGAGAAGTAGAGGAAAAATTGGGAAGAGAAATGAGAAGGATGCGAGAAAACCATGAAAAACAAGTCAATGACTTGCTAAAGGAGACCCAAAAATATACTGAAAAATATAGTAAAGAAGACAGCACCTTAAAAAATAGACTAACTCAAATCGGAAAAGAGCTCCAAAAAGCCAATGAGGAGAAGAAGGCCTGGAAAGGCAGAATTAGCCAAATGGAAAAGGAGGTCCAAAAGACCACTGAAGAAAATACTACCTTAAAAATTAGATTGGAGCAAGTGGAAGCTAGTGACTTGATGAGAAATCAAG